>JTDE01003086.1:62251-78922 GCA_014338405.1 Paragonimus skrjabini miyazakii | reverse complement strand
AGTATCATGGTGAAAAATTGCTGGCTCGTAGGAGAGCTCCAACCAAACCGATATAAGATAGTCCAAGTTACTCCCAAGCTGTGTCTCAACAAAATGAAACATGAGTGCAAGTGTTCGAATCCTTCGAGACATTCGAAAAAGGGCGGTTTCGGGTCAGAAAATCACAGTGTGCATACTGAAAAAGAATGTGTATGTGTCGAGTGTGTGATGACGGTCGTGTGCTTGATGGAATGTTAGTGAGCACATCCTCCGTTTTCATTTATTTCCGGCTTCTGATTTGTTATCCTGTTTACGCTCGAAATCCTCGTGTTGGCAATTGCAGTCCGTACTCCCAAAGACGGACACGACCGTTTAGATTACGCGCGCGAAAAGTTGTTCGTTCGGTAGACGCTAAATTCGATTTATTGCTGAAGTTTGATATCGCATGCCTCTCGAAGCTGGTTCGCGAGCATTTCGTTTGTCCTTACTCTCCGTTTTTAAACCTTTGCTTATGGGTACGTTAATTTTCGTTACACTCTATGACTCCGTCATCGCGTGAATTGTCGTATATTGTCGTGTTCACGTGATTCGTTGATCTTGGGCATTAAACATTTGGTTTATTTATTATCGTTGTTTGCTGTTGTTTCTTACCCTTTAGTTTTTAATATTCTTCTTGTACGTTAAAACCTCAGTGATAAGCAACTCTTCTTTACGACCTTCTTTTTTGAATCGAACCCGTTTGCTCAGTGGGCTTAGAATTTAACATACTCTCACCACATCATAGACGCGACTATTCCAGATTCATTCTACTGACAGGCGCCACGAGTAGACTGGTTGTAGCTCAAACAATCGCTGAACGCCCGGGGTTTATAACATTCAACTTCACTTCCGCACAACGTGTCTCGTTCAATCGATCGATGGGGGTTTGCGCCCTAGCCGATTACTTCAACGGTGGCATAGTAATCTTTCATTTTTCTCACGGATCCTGTATTCAGCTAGACAGGTGGTAAGTTTTCTGTTCGACTCTGCTTTGGATGAGCTCTATGCAGTGCTTATTGCTGAATTTGTTGAAAAATTCAGAAATGTGGTTGGCGGCGGAGTGACTGGAGGGCTACCTGATGCGCCCCGACAGACGAGTTAAATAACGGAAAAAATCGGACTGAAGTGGTGAGCCCCTTACTGTAACGGAAATAACTTGATCGGTATAGTAGTCAATCGGGTGCTCCAACGAAGTCCCGTTGGCTGTCCCGAATAAAATGCCGTTGATAGTAGCACCAACAATTCATCACAAAAACTGTTAGTATTTGTAAGCAGAGACGTTTCTCCATTTGAGGGGGATTATAGGCCAACTGAAGCAACACCAACATGATGTTGCACGTGCGCCTGGAATGAGAAGGTAGTCAGGAGAAGTTATGTCATGATGATCTGTTTGTTCCTCTAACAATGAAGGCATGGCAAGCTACAACCACTCACGTCACGTTGGACGTTGGACGAGGCATAATGGGCGGTGGACGACCCTAGTTCAAAAGTGACTCCGGAGTATTACTAGGAATCTAAGTGAAGACAAATCAGTCAGCCAATGGAACGAGTTAAATTGGGACTTGTAATGCTTACGGAAGTATCACACGCGGTATTGGAATTAGGAGAATTCAAAGGGACATTCGAAATCTGAAGAAGTGGGATGCAAACAGATGAAGAGTAAAGATCGGGTTCCTGACGTTCACAACTTCCCTAAGGCCTGTATCTCGCGACCCAGAAAGAGCGTCAGTGTGCTTTCTTGGGAAACTCCCAGTAATTACTTTAGAGCATTTGTCAATGTGCCATAAACTGATGGTGAAAAATTGCGTGGGCGGACTATTTGCTTCGAATGGCCTTAAAAACGGAAATTAAAGGCTTATGACCCATTAAAGTGGTGACCTTCTTTTTTTCCGACAATTGAGGAAAATTCCTGGTTCACCAGCAAACGGCCAGCATTTTTTTGGCACGGACGCCATGATTGACCTGCGCAGGCGATTTATACCGAGAGTAACATGGGACCAGTCGTAATTGGCAGTCGACTGATTGTTGAAGCACCACAACAACAGACTAATTGGAAGTCTCAGTTGTAAACTCAGCCGAGCAGTTAGCTCCGAGTTGGATTACGTTAAAGTAATCTCAACGCTGGATACCTTCTTAACGTCGTTGAATGCATGCAATGAATCAGAGCTGAAAACAACGTTAGCCTTTGAACCGCTAAATACTGATTTCCAAGGTTGTGACCTGTGAGGAGCAAACACGAACGTAATGCTCAACAACTCTGATGATTCGCCAAACAATCCTTAGTGGAAGCGGGAAAGATATTCTGGCAGCGCTAACATCTTGGTTTCTAGGGACCTGGTGTCGGTTATGTTTTCAAAAATCTCAGAGGGCGAGACTTCGTAAACGCACTTTGTTCAGCTGACGGAAAACTTATAAACATTCAGTAGCTTCAAGGCAATCCGAAGTTAAGTCACATGTTCATGGGGTTTACAGCCGGCCATCAAAATATACGTCCAGGTAAATTGAAACCAAATGTAAACCGTGCAAAACGTGATCCGTGCTGTGTTAGGAATTTCGTGTTGTGTTTCAGGGACCAAAAACGCTTGTAGACCCTCTTACAAAACGAATAAAGTTGCACTGACAGTCTTGTGGATGCATTTTTCCACCACGAGTTTTTGACAGTATGCACGCGCCAAGTCGGTTTCGAAAAATCTGCAAAGCCTTAAATCGTCTACAGTTTTCTTGGAGGATGTATGCAAGGGAAAGAATCCGGCCTCCCGGGGCAGACGAATGATCTAAAACGGACACATGGTCAAAACCGGCCTAGACAACGTTTAGCACATCCGCAGCGTAGCGTCCAGATAGTCCTCGGTTACAGTGGTGTGCACCATGTTGAGCTTCAAAGAAAGCAAGCGGTAAGATGACTCCTGGAACCCTGAGCTTCGTTCGAAAAGTTGAAAATACCTCGAGGTGTAACATCTGTGTTACATTGCCCTTAGGCCCACAAAGAAGGATATCGCCAACTTCCTTGAAAATGCCTGTCTTTGCTACGTCATGATCGTTAAACTCTGCGCTTACCAGAGAAGCTTCATGGGTTTCCGATCTTTACGATCGGTCCAACTAGGTGGCCGGTTGATACGTTGACGGCCCAATAGGCCTATGTACTTAATAACCCCCCCAATCTGCGAATGTAAACCAATGAGTTTTGAAATATTTTTTCCCTTCGCAGTCAGAGGGGGATTAGGTTTTACTCAATTCGACTAAGGATGCATTACACAATAGACGTCATCGTTGAATTAAGTGTCGGTCATGTGTCCAGCTACACTGAGACACACTATATTGCGTTGATCTTTCGGGGGGTTTTGTAAGTTTATCATTCGCTTTAACTCTTTGGCGTACATGGTTACCCAAGTTTTCAGTGATAACACCATTCAAAAGTGATCGTGGCTTATTTTGCATGAGTACGTTAGAAATTAACCTTGTTTGAAAACGTGCCACGGAATCAAACACTCGAAGCCGACAAGCATTCTTCCGTGATATACGTGTCATGTCACATTCTTTGCTCCAGAATATCTTTGTGGAACATGATCGTGTGATCCTTTGAGATCTACAAAAATGTTGCTTTAACTAAAAAAAAGTATATGCTTCGTGAACAACCTGTAGTTGACCAATGCATGGAGTTCACCCAATAGCTCAGTTATACTTGCCTGGTTCATTTCCCATGATATATATTTCAACTCCACGCCTTCGGAAACCATTAGACCACAAATTTACCCACTTTGAAAAATCATTGCGATTCATCTCACTATATCCAAACTTACGTAACATCACTTCTAGATGTGAACATAGCACCCAAGCTGTACATACAACCTCACCTTTTGAAATTCTCGGCTGTTTACGCAACAGTCCAACCGCGGTCTTAAAAACTATGCAGGCAATAATTAATTTTTGAACGATGTAGCATTATTTGTGGTTGAATTTCTACCTACCGCTTTTCACCGAGGCTTGGCAGTTAAAAACGCTGGTGCGATTATCGACAGATAATCAACGAAAATAGAATCAACGGTTCTGCTCAAGCTGCAAAGGGACTGAGTACAGTGCAAGTTGTGTATACCGCTTCGAAAGAGTCGCTCTCTCTATAGTATATTAGCCGGCTGTAGATACTAGTTCGTCATCTAAAGAAGGACGAACATGCTGACATATGATGGAAGAATTAACAGCTGATGGTCCAATGTCCACGACTGACCGTTATCAGTTGTATGCATTGTTTCATTAACTTCACGTGTACATTTGTTCAAAAGTACGTACCACTTTTAAGCTCGATGGGTTACCACAAAAATAAACAAGAGTTTCGATGCATCCCCTCTTTCCTCCCATTTTCTCGTGGACTGCTAGCTGGTAGATTAAATGTGCAGTGGAGTATTTTGGCACTGTCTACCTACTGACCTCTCAAAGCTCGACGTTTTGCTTATCACGCCGCCTGTGAAATTATCTATCCGAAGTCCCCTGATTCTACCCTCTGACATTATCCTCTTTTACTACCTGATCTTTTCAACCCATCGACCCTCAACCTGTTTGCACTACTCGACAACATCACAACATTGATAACAAAATGGGGTTCAACGTTGACCTCAAAGTGTTTGATTACGGCGTACAAAATCTTAGACCATAATTTTATTGCACTGAGACCACTTTTAGGTTTCAGCATATAACGTCGGAGGAAATTAATGCCTCATAAATGATGCAATCCCTACTCTTCGATACAGCAGCATCGGCTTAGAAACTGTTGAATTGCACTGCTTATGTTGCCCCCTACAGCCTTCTAAAGAAGGCAGTCTTGGAACGCACTGGAAAATCTCGAGAAAAATTACTACGTGATTCATTCAACTCACTTGAACTAGGCAATCGCTCCCTATCCCGATTGCTACGTTGCATGAAGCTTATTGAGTTCGCAGAAGTTGGACGATACTACACTAAAGCAGCTTTTGGCGCATCGGCGGTTGGCCATCGGCATTAAAACACACATTGGCCGTCATGGGTGAAGACAGCCCGAGCGGTAAATTAGCAGCCCTCGTAAATAGGATCGTTGAATTAGCTGCTAGTTTTGTGCACGTGACGACCATAGTACATGTGGTAGAAAGTTAGTGGCTGCACTCCCTGTATTAATTTATTCTTTTCTTCTTGATCATTTTTCTTCCTACATTGAAAACGCTTGCGTCGGTTTTTCCCCCGGCGAACGTTTATTCCGATTTGTCGCTAAGACTTAATATTGCTTATGTGTTGAACTTTGTTCTCGGACAGTTAACCCGTCCTTATTTCCTAAGACTGAACCCCTGCTTATCTGTATCCTTAGTTTCAGTTTCACCTTATCGCTTCTTCGTTGTAAGACAAAGTGCTAGTGTGTCGTAGGCGCCGTCCTGGTTTCTGATTATGTTTGTCGTGTACATGTCCTACTGGGACTTCTTTGTATGGATTCCCTGTACAGCACTACTACTGCTACTACCTGTGCTTCGGAATAACGCTATCCCACGGTGTATTCGCACTACACAAATTTGGTTCGCGAGTGTAACAGGCAACCGTGTCCAGAACGTTCGGCATGCCGGCTACAATATTACGTGACTCAATGCATCTCGCCTTGCTCGCGGTAATAGTTAGTGGTGGGTTCACTATCAACGCTTGTTATTGTCTGCTGCTCAGCGGGCTGGGAACCTGATGGACGCTAGCTGAAACCATTTGAAATCCAGCACATGGAGAGAGGTTGTGAGTAGACTAAGCATAACTTGACAAGTTCGTAGGTGATTGGGGTTAATCAAGCTGTCTAAAGCACTGTTAATGATCACGTTCCTATCACGCCTAAAGTCAGACGTTGTCATGTCCTGCGATAGTAACTTCCATAGTGCAATGAACAAATCATACAAATAGTGGTTGATATCCCAGAGTTTTTGAGACCGGCAAGACGCTGGTCGTGAAAGAACTAAACGCCGCAAATTGTACCATTCTACGAAGTGCAAGCCGCCACTGCAGCTCATTGACCATACAGTGTTTTGCAAGTTTTGTTGGGCACCTTGCAAACAAAAATTTGCAGAATTTACACGGCGTCGTTTTGGCGGAGAATCCACGATGTATGTCAATCCAAGAGCGAACAACGTTCGTCACACATGTTGCCGGAAAATAACTAATTCGCAACACCGCTGTTACTGCCCGCTTGATTGTCGCATAGTCTGATGCCCATAGCAAAAATTATTTCGGAATGCTAAAAACCGTTTCATGCCACCATGATTCACGTGTATTTAGTGAATTACTAGTAGCTACAGTGATGCAAACAATTACATCTAACGATTTGAATAGTCCCATGAGTTTCACAGAAGTAAAAAGGTGCTTAGGCGAACAGTCTGGTTTCGGTTATTCATCATCGGGCCAATTACGTAACATTTTATATCATCATGCTTGTTGATTCTGGTGAGACTCAATGAAAGTTGTGTTCGGATCACTCCAACTGAAACGGATAGTTGGATGGTAGAATGGCAGCTGGGAGGTCAAACTACGGAGCCGCCACATCCCGCGCAGCGACGCTACTGCCCGACTAACCGTTCACGGCCAGCTGTGTGCGCAATGCCAATCTTAACTGATCCCCACACCTATACCCCATTGGGCAAACTATCGTACCGTAGGTCCTATACATATATCCTTCCGTATTGACTACATTAATTTCTGGCCGTACGTTTCCTACATGATCACACGTAACCAACTCTGCATCGACACTACGAACTTGCTCTTGAACTCGCTCTTTGTCTGTTTTGTGCCGCCGCATTGAACTGTTTTTATGCTACCGTGTCATCGGTTGATAATTGTTGACGATTAAGCTCCGTATACAGGGTTCACTTGGTTGTAAGTTGTATAATTTGCTAACTGTTGCTTACATATGTTCAGAACCAGTTTTATCTGAGTTAACCATTAGCATTCTGTCATGTCCTGCCCTGAATCAGGAGGTTTACAACCGCCTCGAAAGACTGCGTATAGTCGTGATTCCTGACATATTCTAGAATGGTTGTCAGGCAGGCGAAACCAAAAGCAATTAGTCACATAGACAAATCACGCAGTTGCGAGTGGAGGAGCAATCAGATGACGAAAAAAAAACCCAGGAGGTGTTTAGTCGGTAACGGGTACCTGACTGATGGCAGGGTGTGGTCGATTTCGAACGTAATTCTGACGCATAATTTTGACTCAGGGCACCAAGTATCACCGGGAGAAGCTTTCCAGATGATTTACCGCTTGTTCAGGCCTCAATCCAGAGGAATCAAAATTTCATATGCTGGCCACCACGGAAGCGATCGGAATTTGGTTTCGCGATCCACAGTTGTCTGCTCAGAGAGAATTTGCTGCCCCTACGGTTACCATAGCACCCCCTTGCTGACCAAAAATCTCCGGAGTTCAATTTTGTCAAGTAATTGCTCCTTAATTCACAGCTGTCTGACGTAACCATGCGACTGATTGATTTTGGTTTAGCTCGCTTGACAGCCATGACGTTTTAAAATGTTGTGTAATTGACCCGATGATAAATAACCAAAAACAGACTGTTCGCCAAAACACCTTTTCACTTACATCTAAGTAGAGCGTAACAGAAGCAAAATTGCCCACCCTTCCTCATCGTGGCCACAAGTATTCAAATCTAGAATTAATTGCCTTGTCCCACTACTGGCATGCATTGCCGTTTTCAACAACCGACTGTCCTCTTTTATGCTAACGGTGCTGAATTCATGTTTGAATAATTCTAAAAATTCCAAACTGACCGTTTTAAGTAATAAAAGTTAGGAATTCAACGCAGATTGGACAGAATATTAAATATTAGTCAATATCAAAAAGAACAATATATCCCGCTCAAAAGAAAGTAAGCTTAACTGCTATATGCATGACGCGTGTTAAGTAGAGCACAAACTACGAGTATTGCGCCGACTAGCAAGGGTTCTTCACAAAGCACTGTTTACGAACGAGTAATATTTTTGCCACCTTAACTTGCGCACACCTTGTAAATGTGTTCACAGGAATAGTACATTAATACATGAGGAATTCTGTCCAAAAAGAACCATAAACCACAACCAACCCATTAAAATAATCAAAGCACGAGTGTCTTTCCTAAGCGAGTACATTTGTCGATCACAAGCAACCTATGCGGATAGATTTGTCCGCCCATGGAGGTATATATTTCCCCGCGGAAGCCATAACTTTGCCATGTAACATAATAGATTCACCCAGTCAACCGAACTACTCTAATTGATCAGGTACCTCCAGCCAACATTATAAGTCCTTTGTATGCTGAGGGTTGAAAATGTTTGGTCATTCTTCTGACATCCAGCAGCACCGATGCGTAGATAAAAGTATGTGATCACTCACAGTTCGCCAACTCGCTAACGTATTCTTATCCCAATTGAGGTCTAATTTCTCCGCTGATTCTGTTTACTAGTTTGGTTGTGAATAAGAAGGGACCTGTGTGGGCGCAGTGTGAACAAATAACAACAAAAGTGTGTTGCGGTAACCTGTCAACAGTTTCAGCGATTAGTACACGGGTTCAAGATGGGCGGCCCTAAATAACTGTATTCAGTCCATTTGTCTCACTCGGCACCAACCAGGCATCTTTTGACCTGGAATGAAGTGACTAAAAACAGGGTATGTTCCGCTCTTAGGAATTACGAAAAGTACAAAGAACAGAGTAAGTTTGTCAGTTTAACTCTGTTTCGAATGAGTGAAACCCCAGTAAACTTTTGAAATGATTTTCAGTGACTCACCTAGTGGTCTCGGAAGGAAGGCTGCTACAGTGGTCACTAACTGTACCGGGAAACATTTGTTACTAAAGGATGATCTGGGGATCGAGCCTGTCAAGTCTCTCGGCATGTTTCTGTCGGTCTGCATCATTCGCCATGATATAGAACTATTTCAAGAAACCCACCAGAAAAAAGTGTGTAAGTTGACCCACTTCAGGGTCACTGAATTTCTAGTGGATGCAGTTCAAGAATTTTAAGTCAAGATCCGTAGGTAGGATTTTTTATGCTCGGAGCTAGTTTGGTATCCGTGCGCAGCACATGCTCAACAGAGTTCGTTTATCATCAGTCCGGTATACATGACTTAATTGGCACACTCGAATAGCGGTTTTATGCAAACTCCGTGAATCGTTTGAAACGCAGTTTCGCGTGTATGGAAGATGATTGCTTAATATATCAAAGAGTAGGGGACACCTGCGAAGCCGCCCGTAAGGATACGCGAATGATGGATTGGAAGACACGCAACTGCCTAGCTCTTTCGTCACATCGGTTTTCGTGGTGTTTTGGCCAGTTGCCATACTGTGAACCTAGATGGTGTCAGATTCTTAACCGAATGCCATGTGTGCGTTTAAATGGAGACTTCACCTGTTCTACCAGAGTCCGATGCAGCCAGGACCAATTTGCGGTGCACTGCAACCATTACAAGTCCGGAACGTAACTGGTTGACATCCAAAACACTGTTGTTGTGAGTGTCGTCCGGAAAGTCTAATGTTAGCAAGAAATGACAGAGGACAAGGCGACGACCACTGTGAAACTACGCGTGTATCAAGGAGAGGGATTAGAGATATGATTCTCACAATTAAAGTTCTACCATCAAAATAAGGAGCAACTCAGCAAAGATCCTATCTTTAAGTGCCATATGCTCATAGTTTAAGCTTGATTTGATCAAGTAGTACACGGTCGAACGCTACGCTGCGGTCAGAAATAGTGTCTGAGGTGAGACCGTTGCCTCAAACCTATGTCAGTCTCATGTTCATATATGAGCATAACTTTGAGCATAACCAAATGGGATAGAAGCTAAGCTAGAGAGGTGAAACATCGCTCTCTGACAAATGCTCAAAAATGGCACATTTTACTGAACGCTTCGTCAAGTCCAATGGAAATCTGGCAAAACTGACTGGTCGACAGCTAGCCGGAGACAGCCGGCCACCCGCCTTGAGGGTTCCTTTCCTTGTTTCAGGAGGAAGGATAATCTGCAGAGTCCACTTAAACAACCCAGAAATAGTCCTGCCAGGCTAAATGATGTTTCTTAGATCGTCTGGAGACTGTCGCCCGTATCTATCGCGCCGCTTGTACCGACCTCGAATGAAGGGTCTCCAAAATATGGTGGAGGAAAACCAGCTGTAGGGAGTGATTACCGGTCACTGAGAGGTATATTTTTCAGCCAGTAACTGCTTGATGTTTGTTAAGCCATTTATCTATCGTGGTGCATGAAAACGTTCCTACTATCATGAAAATCAACGGATTCAAAGATGGTAATTGTCATTTACCTCGAACGCCTTCGATACAAGCCTCTCATCGCTTCCCACATGTGTTCGTCCTCTACGTTGCTCATGGTAGAAGTCATTCGAAAGGAGCAGTTACTAATGCAAACGTATGCTGCATACTCAAACGTTGCCCACAGTTTGAGTCAACAGGACGGAGCAGCTACTAGTGTGAACACACACTGCATACTTAAATATTGTCTATCGCTTGTCAACCGGACGGAGCAACTTGAACACATCTGTTTCCATATACTGTTTTTATGAACGCCACGCGACCTCAGCCTATTTGGAAACGATGCGGTAGAGTAAACAGAACTAACTTCTGGAGATTGTTGATGATCGAGTGAGGCGTGATACCATTTTTGGCTGCTTCATATACACCGAACATAGAAGTAGCCATATCATACTGTCAGTTTCAACCATTTCTAGAAACAGCGTTTCGCCGACCGGTGTCTATCTGGAATCCTGCAAAAATAGAATGAATGTCTTGTGGACAAGGTAGCTGGAAACGTTGTCATGCATGTTTTACTATCACATATATTGGTATTCTCGCTTAAATAGAGTGGTAACATTATACGGTCGTATATTTCTATTTCGACGATATCTTTAAAACGCGGGAAAATTAAGCGCTCTCATAGTATGAGATAATAATGGTATATTGCTCAACTCATTAGTGAAAAACACGCTAAGATGAGCGTGATCACACTGTGACGCGATACGCATGAATGCAAACCACACACCTAATTACTAAGTGTACAATACACCAATTATTTGAATACTGCAACAAAATAGACATAATAGGAAAGAAAAACTCCAGGTTATGAAGAAACATTTGAAACGTACGCTTCTGCAACAGTTCTCACGTTCTTTACTGTTCGATAAAAAATGCTGAGTACTTACATTGTAGCATGCAACCAGAAAAGCAGACAGGGATCGTATCCAAAGATGTATTACGCAACAAGCAGCGGTAGTTTGATTGCAACTGTCCTCTTTGCTTGTCCGACCGTCCGTTGATTCAGGATCCTCGTGCACGACGTTGACGTAACAGTCTGAAATGTGAACAAGGCAGCCATGTAATAATTATCACTTCCAATTCAATCCGTGCGCGTCAGCCAGTTTCGATCGCTTGTTACAACATCAATTTTCGCTTCACAAGATAACCACTGACCTAATTGTCAGGGTCATGCCAGAAGTAGGTTAATTGAGGATAGAGCGAATGAACAGTCGAAGAATTTCGCCATTGTTTGATGTACGTAGATGAGTTTGTCGGGATGAGGGGAGAATAGAAAGCTAATACTCTCGCGGAGAAATGGGCGGTCCTCTGGGCCGGACTTCGCACGACGTCTATACTACCACACTGGGTCAGGCTACCATGACGTACGCCACCCAGTAGAAATGTACACATGTGTGGACATCAACATGTTGCTAGTAGTGTACAGAACGGCTGGCCGCCAAATGTGGTGAAAATGCAGCGCCATTTTTTCGGTTATATGCGTAAGATTCGTGCGTGCTGTGAGCATGCCGCATTTGGATGGATTCAATGAAATGTAACGTGAGGGTGGACGCGTGAACGTACTAGATGCGAACAATTAGTTGGGTTTATGATTCTCTAAATGAAACCACTTGTGATGTAAGAAGCACTGAGAAGGGCATTGGTTTACTGCATGCCACCGTAATGCGTTCTTATAAGTATTGTGTTGTGCGTGATAGGCTGTCCTCCCTGAAATAATGTGGCAACGTTCCATGTATGCGCGCAGTCTAGGTGATGCGTACTCTAAAGAACCATCCTGAGAAACTATAGAAGACTTAAACATTTGAATCCATTGCCGTGATGCATCTGTTTACTATACTCTATGGATTCTTCTATTAATTTCAAAGCAAAACATTAATCGCGCTTGGCTGCCTATCACTGTAAAAACATTAAGTTGTTAGAGAGAAACTTCAGAAAATGTCTCCTGCGTAGCGGTGCACAAATTGTCCGCAAAGCTGTTCGTTGGATATAAGGCCGATTCTCTGAGAAGCAGATCGTTGGAGCTTATGGTAAATAAGTTTTAAACCATACGCATCAAAAAGTGCGGGTAAAAACGAACAGACTGACGAACCGGATATACTCGGTTTGCAAGCTCATGCGCACAAACTAGCACGAAGTGTACGAATTTAAAAATTTCTGGTCGGCAAAAAATGATTAAGGATCTAACTGGATAAGGAGACTGAGTTATCAGACGAAATATAACTGTGAATTCCAAGGTAACGACAAAAGAAAATGTAGTCTTTCTAAGGATACTAGCTAATTTATCTGTTATTGTTGACTGACATCAATCAATTGCTTGAGCCAAACGATACTGCCTTTCAGGTTCACCGTCCTAGTGTTCATTGGCCTTGCGTATTGGATAAAATTGCTGAGGAACTGAGCAATGGCCTTGGTCGTTTCGTTCGCCAGTCATCCAAAGCAGATTGACAGCCTCATCCTGCAGGCGTCAATCACACCAAGGGCGAGCAGGTAGTATCTGTCCGACGAGCTTTGGTACGTGGCGTCTTTTCCCACCAATTCGAGGTAGCGCCGTTACATAGTTCGCTGTTCAAAAGTCATGATAAAGAATCTGGAAACATGCCATGATTCGGAGAGTATGCTGGAAGTTCTAACAGGCATGACGGAGAGCCTCTTTGGGCCATGTGTTTGGCACGCAAATTGCAAATATCCCTAGTGGACGTGTTCTTATCGAACCTACCCCATATATGGTCGCACAGCGTGAATCAGCATGCGCCCTGCACTAACCACTGCAGTATTTCCTCAATTTCCTCTTCGCTCAGACGTCGGCGACAGGGTTCCATTTGGGTAGCGATGACGTCCACGGGGTAATTATGTGTAGCGTCCTCTTAAGTCACCCGGCAAAATCCCTCAGCGCTCCGATTGTCGTTCACCAATGGCTGGCATCCCGTCTATCCATGCGGCTTTGTGCGAACACCGCGGCTAGGACGTGGTAAACGGGAGAAAGTAAAATGATCAATTGCGGCTGCTGGCCTTACGAAACGTGTGTCCGATTGTACAAGATGGTGTGAGGGCAACGCTTCTTCCCGTCTAGACTACATTTTCACTAGTGAGGAGCTACAAGTAGACAACTTCACAGTGGGTGCTCCTCTCGGCTTAAGCGATCACGCTTTAATAACCTTTGACTTCATTTGTAGTGCTGAGCTCAATTCCAGAGCAAACATTCCAAAAAGGAACTTTCAAAGAATCAGGGTGGATGCACTCAACGCGAACCTAGCTAGTACTTCGTGTGATCAGCACAGCTCATTGCTTTCCGTTTGGGAAATGTGTGACCATTCAACTAATACCGTTCGGGAGCAGTAGATTGCTCAATGCCATTCCAGTCTACACCCCGCCGAGAACTGCAACAGCAATTGTGGTCCCGTACTTTAAAAATCATCCACGTTAGACGTCTAGCGTGCGTTCGGTACAGAATGTCAGGAAATCCAGATGATCGTCATCAGTAAGTGCAACTTCGAAGCCGATGCTCCAAACTATTCAGGGAAGGTTGACTAGACTTCCGGCGACGTTTAACCCAGCGATTAGTCAGTAACCGTAAAAGCTTGTTCAGATTTGTCTCAAAAACCTGTACAGCCAAAGCTAGCGTTCCTCAGCTAGCCGGCCCGCAAGAGCTTACTTGCTCAGGTGATGAAACTTTCGCAGTTCCGGCTGACTTCTACAGTACTGTGTTTACTAACGGCGTGTCTGACTGCCGCGTGGCAAAAAGCGTCAACACTTCCGAAGAAATCTCCAAAGCAGATAGCACAGCGGATGCTGTGCTAATGAAACTGCGGGGCATCAAACCCGCATCTCCCGAGCTAGACTCTTTATCTCTTCTAGCCCTTGTCCATGGGGCTGCTCAGTTAGCTGTCCCGCTAAGCGTCCTGTTTACACAGTCAGTTGCTACGGAAACAGTGCCCGAAAACTGAAAATCGGTGAACATCACTCCCATCTTCAAAGGTGGACAGCGCAATCAGCCTTGCAACTACCGCCCAATTGCCCTCCTATCCTGTGCTTCCAAATTCCTCGAAGCCTTAGTCCATGATTGATTATCTGAGCGTTTCTAGCACAGGCTTTCTTCTACAGCAAACAACAAGGCTTCCTACGCGGCAGCTCATATACTACAATTTTGTTGCCAACCATAGACCAGCGTACCACTGCTGCTAACAGAGGAGAGGGAGTAGACGCTATTTACCTTGATTTTGCCAGGGCTTTTGACCGAGTGACTCACTCTGTTTTACTCGACAAGCTTCACTGTTAGGGTGTCAATGGCACCTTTCTCCATTTCTAAAATCTTATTTATCAAACCGTTCCTACTGTGTGCGGGTGGGTGTCTCCGTATCTTCTACCAGACTCAGCCCGAGCGGAGTCTCAAAAGGCTCCACCCCGGGGCCACTACTCTCCTCTGTCTTCATCAATGATCTGCCATCTGAAATATTGTCTCCACTGCTGCTGTTCACCGATGATATCAAAATCTGGCGTATTGTGCGTAACAGCTCTGACGTGAGCGCCCTGCAGGCTGATGTTACTACGCCACATCAATGGTCTGAATCCAACTCCCTCGAGTTCAATACCAGCAAGCGCAAAGTTACGTATATCATGCATAAGCACAACTTCCATTACTTCTTCTCTGGAATACCGCAGACAGAGACGTGACCTAATATTGGCGTTCATGATTCTGAGGGCCCCTAACCATTCGTGTAGATCCCTACCCGACTATGTGGATATTAGCTCACTTAGACAGCATTCCCTAAAAATAAAATGTCAGTATAGCAAAATTGAGCTAAGGCAAAGTCTCTTTTCGGTTGGTGTCTGCAAAGCCTGCAACTCCCTGCCAGAACATATCGTGAGTGCCACGACAGTCGCTGCGTTCAAATTTCGTCTGCATCGCTACTCTAACACTTAGTTCGAGCCCCAACATACTCTCATGCGTACAGCCACGTGTGTGTTCGTCTGTTGGATAGTTCACACCTGTTCATGTATGTTCACCCAGCTACAGAATTGCGAGTTTTATGGCGGTAGGCATGTGTTTATTTTTGTCCGTTTATTTGTTTATTCGCCGTTTTAACCTTTTGATACAACCAAGAAAAGCTGTGACGTGCAACTATCCCTCTCGTACAGAGATTCCTCGCCTGGAGAAACGGAACCATCAAAAGCCGTGGCTTTCTACTTCCGTCCATCACCCATTGAACTCAGTGAAGTACAAAGAATAATTTAACATACGTTTTACTGTCCAAACCTATTATATAAAATTTATAAGCTTGGGTTGTTTCAAGCTGAACATCACCCACAATTGATCACAACTTTCGCATTCTCATAAATTTTCCAGACAGCTCCTTCCAAAAAGAAGCACCGGATTGGAGTTTCGCTCCCATCGCAATTATCAGGTTCCCCGATCGTCTTTTCGAAAGGGGCCGGCTGGAAAGTCTATTGGAATGCGAAAGCTGCGATCAATTGTGAATTATGTTCAACTTAAAACATACCAATTTCACGACTACTCATTAGTAACCGCGTGTTAGGTAACAAAATATAGAGCACTGACAAACAGTTGCTGTCGTATAATGCGAAAAGAGATCGATCAACAGCTTTTCCTAGTGGATGACTGCAGCCGACTTCTGATGTCGGTTTGGTATACATGGCCGATATATGGAATAGGAGGAATGCTAAACAACAGTGGAAGATTGCCAAGTAGTCAACTAGGATAGGTGGAAGCATGGATGGTAACGCGAGATTTGTATGCAATCATGAGACCAACAGGCTGAGTATATATATATAATTCAAACAGTCTCAGCGTGCACAGCTTTTGCATAATTATCAATAGCAACACACAGCTGGTTATTATCAAGCATGAAGTGAGAGCGTACCAGGATGAATTGGTTATTACTAACGGACGTGTATTAATTGACACCCACATGTGTTGACTATAGACAGCTGCCAGTTTTAGACATAACTGTACAAGATCTATCCTGCTGGAGTTATCAATAAACTTCAAAATCTAGACACGTACCTCCAATGATGAAGTGGATGGCTTTAATCGGTTCGAAGTTTACGTGGCGTTGTATCGCGTGATACGAGGTTTTCTCTCGAATGTCATTAAATCCGTTTTCAACGATATCGGCTTCGGGCAGGCAAAGTTTGGAAATGAACATGAGGACCGTTAATGTGAGAAGGATTCCTAAGCTTCGTTTGAATCGTAGAATCTGTAAGAACTCACGGTTATACGCAGTCTCTCGAGGCGGTTGTAAACCTCCTGATTCAGGGCAGGACATGACAGAATGCTAATGGTTAACTCAGATAAAACTGGTTCTGAACATATGTAAGCAACAGTTAGCAAATTATACAACTT
>JTDE01003086.1:36413-56230 GCA_014338405.1 Paragonimus skrjabini miyazakii | reverse complement strand
GCGCCACCTATCTATCAAAGCTTGGCTACGTCTGCAAACATCGAAACCTTCTCATCCAACACAATGTCCACTCAACGACACCAACAACTTCTGAAGTATTTAGGTCTATTCACACGTGAATCTTCCGTTAACGTTAGCTGAAATAACAAAAGGGTTGATCATCCCGGCTGGTTCGCCAGACAGGCAGAGCTTACGCCATCACCATCATTTCCCAACTGCTTCCTACCCCATCTAACCGTGTGTTTTGGCGAACATGCTTTCTTGCCTGCCCATTGTCAATGTTTTCATCACTTCCTCGTTTTCTAAACAATAACTGAGTATTTATCTTCCATCATCGCTATGGGTAGGGTGTGCTGTAACATCCTTTTAAGCCTGTGGTAATCGATATTTTGCTGTTCTATGTATCAGTGATTCTTGCGTTACCCTCGCATGTTGTTCAAACTGAGTGAAAATGTCCTTGGGACGGCGCAAAAGTTGTGCACATCGACCTACCCGCCTGAGGGCATCACACGCATCTGTCACACAGAATTCCAGCTCCATGGTACTGCGAACATCATTACTGCGCTGACTACCCTTCAACAATCTACGAGTTAACTTTCCGTCGCAGTGTTTCACGGACACATGTGATTTGGGATATCGTAATTGTCGTCATGACCACTCACGTGAAGCCAGCTGCTTGGTTCGTACGCCCAAATTTTCTCAAGCCTTGTGCTAAGGTAAAATGGAAGTTGTGAAGAGAAAACCGCGAACCTGCAAAAACTATTCATTGATTTACTCACCCTTCACTACTCGACTTCAGCGCAACCAGTAAAGGCGCTAGGGAGTTGGACATGAGCGAACGACAGCCGCCAAAGAAGACGTTTTTCAGCGGAACTCCAGTCGACTTTCAGAACCCAAACAAGTGTCAGACTGGTTGAGCGGCGTTACCAGAGACAGTAGCTAAAAGATCGTTATCCTAATGAATGTAGCCTACAGTAATAAAGATGGTGCGGAGTCACTATACAAACAGGAGTAAAACTACGATATCTACGCCAACACACCAACTTTGATGTTGGTGGTTCGTAGTAAATCTACACTCACGAGATAACGGGAACATGCACGGTGGTATTGATAAGGCAAGTCTCATGTCACAGGCGGTTCAAGATTTTGAGACCGTCGAGGGTGATCTCACAACATCAGTCGCCCTTTTTAAGAGTGACTAATATAGGAGGCTTCCCACCTATGAAGTTTAATCCTGGACCACAGCCGCTGTCTGGATGGCCAGCCGCGCGCGAGCCAATCGGCCTGAAAACGATCTCCGAGAATTTAACACGTGGTGTGATTTCTTCATTGCGCAGACGCAGTTTGCCATGGTGTTCAAGGTTACTCCCACTGGGCCCAACAACTGTTGCTATATCTTGCGTTGGACCTAAAAATAGGGAAAGGGGGTGCCTGAGTATTAGAGAACTAGGGTGACACCCACCGTAACGCTCGTCTTGCAGCGGCTGGGTATATTGACATTTATGTGCAGGTGTTTTCTGTTCAGAGTGAGTCACGTCGTTGTACCTTGGGAAAACTGTTAGTCGCCGGTAGATACACGCATGAACTACACATAGTGAATTACTGACTGTGAAATGAATGCGAAACAGAAAGGACAAAACTACTTAAGGTAACACACAAGAAAGTAGACGCGCCTCTCCAAGCGGGTCGTAGGTTGAGGAGGGAGCGGGTCAGAAATAGATGCGATGGGCAAAGCCAGGGCCAACTTAGAGTTAGGAGTGGATAGAGACAGCTTGGACGATCCTTGTGTCATCATACTAGAAGGTAAGTCCGTGAAGGTAAGCTCAACGCGATTGATCGCAGTCACAAAGTCTTGACCGAGACTGTCGATCACTTATGTTTCGCAGGCCGTTCGATGACACGAAAAAGTCTTTTAAGCAGTTGCTGCGGCAGTTTCTTGACAGAGTCCGTTCACAGAAACACGAACTCACAAGTGCTACGTTCATTAGGGACGTAAGACGAAGATTTTTGAATGCGTGTGGCACTCACTTGTGGCGATCGCATGTAACCGGCTAGTCTGTTGGCGTGATCCTGAGCGTCGACAACAGCTTTGCTTGGTTGTTGAAAGAAGTCAGCTGAAAGGCTAAGAGGACGACCGTGGACCAGTGACGCTTAGCTCATACCGTCACCTTTGACGTAAGTCCAATCGGTTGCTCGTGAGCACGTGATAAAGTTTTGGACTGACAACAGAAACGTCCTACGAGTTCATTCACTTGTGGGTGATGTGCTATGGTGCGTGCTTTGCGTACGCTTGAAAGCTTGGTCATTTGCAGAAACAACGCCGATTTAAGTTAGGTACCGCGGCTGGTTTTTATTGTCGATGGATCTGGTGTTGGGCAAAGTACAAGCGACAAACAAGGCTTGTAAACAACGTCGAGTGCATGCCACGAATCTTTTAACTAATGAAAGGATGCACTCGATCAATGTATCCGGGTAAATATCGTATACTTTGTTTTTGCCAAAGCTTTCCGAATGCTTAAATTACGTCTTTCTGCTCACTAAACCGCTCCACTACGAAAGGTGCCCTAGTGTCCTTCGACGGATGGAATCTTGCCTCATCAATCAGCACTGTAGAATGCGTGCGAATCCTAGGTTTTCTAGCAGCCAGCCAACTTACACTAGTGCTCTCCGGGTTCTACTCTTGGTCACCTTTCACTTTTTTACCTTCATAGACTATATTCTTATTTCGACCTCTTCCTCCTTTTTGCTCTTCGCAGGTGGTCGCGGAAGCAAGTTTGACATGCGCATCTCTGGTGATTCAGTCAGGCCCATGAAATCGCCTTAACAGTCTGTGTGATCGGTCTCACCTGAACAAGCTCGCTTTTAAGACCGAAAGGTGCGAGTGATGCACCTCCTCCACTTGACAAATACCGTCTACTATCTTGATGACGTGTCACTTCTAGCGGTTCTACCTGAGAAGGATTTCAGCACATTATTCCGTCAAATCCTCGGGAGCTCATCCGAATTTGCGAGGAATGCGAAAAAGGCTAATAAGGATTTAGCCTTACTCATCAGACTTTTCGATTATTTCGATCCTCATTGCTCTGAACCATTATGCAAAAGCTTCAGCTGTCCACACCCTTAAAATGGAGCTGTAATCTGACGCTGCGTGTAATCGGTAGACCGTGAATATCTTTGTTATCTTTTAGTTAAAAAATATTTTGTAACTGTAGAAGTTACTGAAATTTTGTGGCATATTGCAGTTCGTAAAATCTCAGAATTCTGTTTCTTGAATATTTTTTTGTTTCAGTCTTCCGAAGACGTAAACAAGACATTTGTGGTATTTCAATGGCATAGGGATTAATGGAAAAATAACGAAGAATTGCATTCTACGTCATTTCGGAGAACTGAAGGAAAAATATAATGAAAATCGATGTCGTAGACGTGAAAACACATGCCTTTATTTGAAGTTGAACGTATTTAAACAGGAAAGCGTGATTATAATTTCGAACTATTGTTGCAACATTATTACTAAGCTTTTTATGAAATGCAGACATGAGGAACACCTATAAGCCTACTTCAACGTAGGACAATGAACAAAAACTGGGCAAGTAAGTCGTGTCTTATCAGTTATATTCGTCATGCTTTACTATCCGTTGGTACCGCTGTTGTTAACTTTTCCATGAAATTGGGATGTACGCCGGAATAAAAACGAGTTGACCTGCAGAAAGTAGGACATTGAAGAACACTGCCAGCTGGAAAGATCGCAACACTTATAACGGCAACTGTGTAGTTCGCCGGTATTTTACTTCAAGGCCGAAACAAATTGAAAACGGCTATTTAGGCGCGAAAAGGGAATTCTCAGATGTTTCATGAAATAACGAAATGCATATTACGGGACAAATATATAGATTTTATCGAATATAATAGTTGTGTTGCGATGAGAAAAATCAGCTATACCTAAAACCTGTTCACATTCGCACTTTTGTTGAGAATAATGTGTTGTCATTTTTTTCAACAAAACATCATGTTGACTTTCGTAATCGATATTACGTTCTCAAAATGCTTCCATCGGAATTTTCGTGGTGGAATGCATATCTTTATGCTGCAGAAACGCTCAATTTCGCGTGGTATTTGGGATGTAATTGAGTTTTTAATTTTCGGCCGCGTTGCGTTTGCATAGCCTTGTACACGAAATATCACAGTAATTCCTAATGAAAGCTATGTCGCCGTGGTCCTCGGTTAATTAGTCACCTGAATTATACGTTCAGCCCGGTTCTCCTATAGCATTTCCGATGGTTCTTCGAGGTTCTCCAGTGTTCCGTGATCAATCTTATGTAACAGACCAACTTGACACTGCAGGCTTTAATTCGCAGCGGCCAGCGTTTTTGATAAACTTCCCGTAAACATCCGCCAGATACTGTTCAATGTATGCAACTGGTGCATTGTACTGGAATAGACGTCTGCACTCTTTCAGTTCACCGACGGTGAGTCCACGATCCGTAGGGTGGGAATCATAGCAGACGACTGAGAAGGTGGTTGTGCTCCAACTCGAAAGAGCTCACAGCCAGATACGCATCTCGTCGGACCACATTAAATCGCGACATGCAACACGTCGCAAGAACTGATTTGTTAAGACTAACAGCGGTTAACCTACTATACACGTCGCACAATCCTGCATACATTCCTGCGTCTTTTGTACTTCGTACATTGATGATAAATCTGCACGGTTTCCAGGAAATCATCTCACCTTACCTTACTGTACTTCAAAGCAGTTTTCGACCTATGGCTCGTTCCACGAACGTAAATAACGCCCACCTCGTCCATGTACCTCAAAATACACTCCTGAAACTGTGAGAAAGTGCTAAATTCGCAATCTTCAAACATCGTCTTAAAAGTTGCAATATAATCCATCTACAACAAATAAAAAAATAAAGAACTGGAAATAAATTAAACAAATGACAAGCATGAAAAAACTGAAAACAATCCCAGCATTCTTGGTTAACATTGCAAACGCAATCGACCACAACAACAGCAGCCATAGCGATTTTCGAAAAACAATTACGATGAGGTGGTCTTCGATTAATGTTGCGTTAAAACAAAGACATATGAATCCATGACGCAGATTTCGACGGCTTCAATTTCTGCACCAGATACGAAGCTAATAAAACGATTTTTTCCAGGAAAATAATTTTCCCGAACTCGACAGCTCAGAAACCCAAGGTCTACAACTAGCATTCATGTAATCTGGCCACTCTTTTCTCAAAATGACAAAGTGCCTTGTGAGAGATCGCAACGAAGTGCCACCAGTGTCGTTTGGGGCCTGCAAAGCAAGGCCTTTGAGGACAAACAAACAGCCCTAAAATCCAGCCCTTTAAAGATTTTCACGCTTGTATCCCACCTTATCTTTCCATTTTCGATTCTCACACCTACTAGCCATCCATGTGGCTTCACGCTCAGCATGTCTCGTAGCATTTCGCTTAGGGGTAACCTACGCAAGTTAGATATCTAGCCTAACCAGTTAAGTTGTTGGCATAGCTAGCTTGAATCGCAAGTAAGGTGTTAAACGTTCTCCCTGACTACTTGATTTCTGTTGGTTGTGCCTCTGATTTTTAAGGTTCGTCTTGATAATTACACGTCACATTAGTTCATATATTTCACATGTTCTCTGTGTTTCAGGTACCAACACAACTTTTTGGGTCTACACCATGGTATACTGAATGCTCAAAAACTCTGTTTTACTTCCGCCACTAATCCACATATTCATCCAACAAAGGCCTAAGTCGCGAAATTTGTGAAATAGTTTGGGTTCAAGGAAGCACGTGCATCGCAGAAGGAAAGATAGTCTATGGCAAGGAAGTATTTGGTGGAAGCACCCATGAAACTTACGATATTCAGTGTGTTTTTCACCGTGCTTTGATTGGTGTGCACGAGACTTAAGTGTGACTGATTATAAAGCGCAAAAGAAAATGCTTTCGTTAAGAACACATTTTTTACCACTAGAATAACAGCTAAGAGACTGTTTGTTACAAAAAGCGAATGTGATGGTGAACATAACGATTGTGTACACAGGGTCTTGGTACTTCTTTTAACGAACCCGGATAACCCGAAAGTTCACGTGCCTACGTCCATCAGTCTTCAAGTGCTGGTTGATTCTGATAACTACCGAGTAACTCAAAATGTTGGTTCAATTTATGCTCTGAGTGCTTGGTCTTACTTTCACATCGAAATTTACTTACAATTACCGTTGTTCTTTACGCAGTAACGTATTTATTTGTTACCTGCTGCATTGTTTGCGTTTTGTATTGTTTGTATTTAAAGTTATTAAGATCTCACTGCTCGTTCCATTCTGTTTGTTTTTGTTGACACTGGCATGTGTCAGACCTGATCTTTCTGGGATTCAGCAGACGCTCGCAGATTCAGCGAGAACTTGCGGCTGTTACCTGTTCAAATCGTTCGTTCAAACCGCATGCAATGCCAGCATTGCTACACGTGATACCCCGTCAGTCGCGGTAACCTACGTAACCACCAGTGCAAGCTGATGACTTCCTCGTCTTTCTTGTTTATAAGCGCCAACTGCATGTTTATTAACAACTAAAGCAACACCCTGCCCCTGGCCGGTCACGTACAAATTATACAAAGTGAACTGATGTCGAAAACTTGAATGGTATTGCAGGGCTCTACATAACTTCATATCTCTTTTCGTTTCTTCTATAAGGAGTGCGATTAACGAGTACCAACGAACTTTGTTTGAAATGAAGATGGACCTGCAGTACTTAAATGATAGCGTAAGACTCTCCCTCTGTGGTTTCGTAGCAACCAAGAAGGCGGTTTCCCTCCTAGCTGCACGCACAGAGAAGACCGCGGTGAAAATGAAAGAGAATTCTTTCAGAGAAATGAAAAATGCTCCACGGAATCGCTTCCCCGGAACGGCTGCACCAAATGAGCTGGCTCAGTCAGTCCTGACAACATTCCCCCCTGGATCTAACCAACCCTAAGCTGAAAGCAGGCTGTGTGCTAAATCGAGTAGAAGCCACCAGAACCCTTGATAACCCTACTTGCTAGGTCAAGTCCCGGGGCAAAGTACGGGTGAACGATGGCCCTAAAATCCGGCAGCGTCAATTTTGAACGCGTTTCTCGATTGCTCCTCGTTGGATAAAGTGAAGCGCGTCTGGCTGACTAAAATCGAATTCGAGATCATGGCTGACTGCAAGTTACAATTGGACATTAAATTTGTAGTTTCCGCTCCCGCAGTTTCAATTCAGGTTTCTGCGCCTGTAATAGAAAGCGGAGATTCCGCTTCCGTATACAACAGCCCTACAACAGACACTCAGAACACAACCACAGGCGTTCAGGGCACTTGGCTCGCAGGGGATCCGTCTACACCATTGCCCGCTCTATGGTCTACCGAATGGCTTCGCTGAATATTCTTCTCTCCGAGAACTCGGGACGAGAAGAGCCTGCTGGCGCCTCCTCCGACGAAGCAAAAGGCACTTTTGTGGCCTGATTCATTACATATTCCCATTAGCGGTCCAACGACTACACATACACCGCCTTTCTCAGAGCCTTTCATTCAAAGGATGAAGCCGTCACATTTTCCTTCAGTTAAAACTTTCAAACACTCTCCAAAAAAACAGAAGTTGATAGAATTGCAACAGCCGCAATTTGCCGATGCAAGACTTTTATTCAGACGTCCAGTGGGGTAGCTGACGTAAGCAAAACTGTGAGGTCGAGCCCGCAGCTTTAGATGTGGACCACCAGATCAACTCAGCGGGGCGAACCCAACCAAAATTCGGTGCTGTCCATAGTCTTCCTTTCAATCTAGAGACTTACCTCACACGTTCTCCTTCCTATCCTCCTTCTTCTCACCCCGTAGAATTAAACGAGGAGGTGTCCCTTAGATTCCTGTATACGATCTGTCTGAGTTTGTTCAGTGAATTGCGAGAAACCGGATAGTTCGTGGCACCCAATCGCACATATTTGCTTTTACGGTGAGACCGCCTGCAGACGATGTCAGTGACACTAGGCTAGATGGTTCCGGATACTCAGTTTGCCCAGCCGATTCCGCGAGACAGAAAATGCGGGGCCTTGCGAATTTCCATTAGTTGAATCTCCCGAAAAACACGGTTGTCCGAGAATTTCAGTCTTCTGACAAGTGTGACACTGTACAGCTTTCATCAGTTTGGCGTGGCTAATATTCAGTGTTAATGTGGTTTGTTTATCACCTTCCCTTATCCGAAAGTTTTGATGACGACGCAGTTCTCCTTGGACTAGGAAACTTCCTAGGATTACAGCGTTTCTCGTTTGCTTACGGCGAGTTAGTGCCAGGCATACAAGATAAACTGGACGCTAATGTCTCCCCGGGAATGTGAGAGCAGATGACCGGATTACTGATGTCGACACAACATAGAGCGTTGAACTAGCATACCAGTGCTTTGGTATTATTTCGTTCTGGCCAGCTTCCATCTCAGTTGAGTTCATTCAGCAATAGTGAGAAACACTTCATAGGCAGGAATCATCAAACCACCACCCGGACACAGTGATCACTCTTGCTCGTTTTCCAACTTATCTGTCACTTGCTAAAACAAGCAGCAAAAAATCCGGTTAGAAATGTCGATCAGGTTGTGAGCAGTGACCTGAAAAGGATCGATTTCTTGAAAATCATTCACTGGATCAGAATTATCATGCGATTCGCGGCAAAATTCAGAAAGCAAACGTTTTATTTATGCCACACAAACCGTGCACTTTCTTTTATCGTTCACTTCTTTCGCGTAGAATGCCTCGTCTCCCTGGTGTCACCTCTGTCGTAACTTAACCTGCTGCCTATGAGCACGTGAATTGACTATAACGGGTGATATCACGGCGGATAACAGAACGACAGATAACAATGAACATCGAACGATGCAGTACTCACAATCAACCCAGAACTTCACAGAAAATGCAATCTTTCGATGCTGAGGCGTGAAAACAGAAGGAAGAGTGGTCATCGAACAGCGCTCTTTCATGTCGCGCAGCACGAAGACAACGCGGCCACAAACTGGTTCATACTTATAGTTTGTGACTAATGAGAAATTTGTGGTGAGGAATGGACGAGATAAAGTCAAAACGACAGAGCGAGGAGTCGATCACAAGATGAACTAGTGGGTTGAATGACAAATGTACCAATGAAAGGGTTGAGAACGTTCGTAAAATGCTGAGGATCGCACATCCGTGCCAACTCTGTAGGGTATTTGAAAAATAGCGTCTCAGGCTTTCTTTAAATGAAATAAAGCGTTATTTTCGGGAAATTGGAGGTTTCTGTGACGAGTTTCTAGTTGTTCTCGAAGCCTGAGCTTACGAAAAATTTGAAAAGCTTGAAGACTTTGTACACTGCTCGAAATAAACGTGTGCAAGATATTTGCGAACACATTGAACTCGCACAAGAAAAGACCTCTCAAAGATCTCGTGCGTAAACAATGCTTTTCAGTTATACATGTGCGTCATGTGAGAGTGAATCATGCTTCGGCCTTTTCTCCGCGATAACTCAAGGCAGAGACGTCTAGCGGAAGTCTAGATTTTCTGCACCGATTATGTTAGCCTGGAATGTTAGTGACACCAGTGCGATGTGGATTGATCCTGATGGGATCTAGCACTAGTCCGACCATCAGCAACCACCCCCAAATGACACTAATTGCGCATACATGTATCTTGGTGGAGACTGGCGAAATCTACGGGGTATGTTGTGCGTTCAACATAGAAGACATCACACAATTCTATGTGAAGAGAGAACTAGACAGTTGGATATTGTCCAACCCATCATCCGCGCATCATTACGAGACGGCAGCAAAACAGGTATCCCCTACCCTTTGATGTATAAGGCAACTATCTCTCGTATAAACGAAAATACGTCTCAAACGCTTAATGGATTTTGTATGAAACCACTACTCGAGTGTGCTAATTAGGTCGTGTATACCGGACTGGCGCAAAGCGAACTCATTGGTGAGCGTGTGCCGCGCCCGGATACCAAACTAGCCCCGAGCCTAGGAAATCCTACATACGGGTCTCGACTTGAAATTCTGGATCTGCATCTACTTGAACTTCTGTGACGCCGTATTGATTCAACTCACATACTTCTTTCGCGTGAGCCTCTTGAAATAATTATATATTATGACGAACGATGATGGCCGATGAAGACAAACCAGGGAACCCTACAGGTTCTATTGAACTAACCGCCGATAATTCACGTGCAAGTTACGTTTAACATAACGGTTCAGTTAATGTCTATCTAAATATCCTACGGGAGGAAGATTAATTTGGCACATCCGTTTCACGGAATTCGCCTTCAAGGTCGTTCAAAAGGCGAAACGGTCCTTTTGGCGAGAACCTTCGAATTTTTAAAAACCTTAAAATTTTAAAATCAGAATTGCAGGTAAATTACCTACGGTGCATCAGTTGCAAATAAGCGGCGTTAATAAAAATATTGGGATACATTGAATAAGTCCCAAAAGTACTGGTTTGGTAATGGAAACATTTTCCATCATTTTCGCAAAAGACCCCGTTATTGGCGTTAGCTCAATTGCTCAAGTCTTATAAATGCGATCATTGCTATTTTCGAGATGAAGTACGTCATTCTATAACCTGAGAGTGCTCCATTTTGCGGCATTTTAAAGATATGGTCGAAATGGAAAAAGACGACCATACAGTGTTCGCATTGCATTTCAACAAGAACACTAGCATATTTAATAGTGAACCATGTATGGCGACGTTTCTACCTTCCTTGTCTATACGATATTTATACTATTTCCCCTTGTTTGTACGATTTCAGGTAAATACCGGTCGATGGAACGTTGCTATTAGAAATGGTTGGAAGTGACGCTGTCATGTGGTTGTTTCCATTTTCTGTGATTATGAAACGGCGTAAGAAAAGGGTATCATGTTCCACTCTATCATCGAGAATATTTAGAAGGAAATTCTATTCACTCTACCGCAGTGTTTCAAACTCGACTGATGTCGCGTAGCGTTCATGTGAATCAATATACGGAAATAGATGAATTCAAGCTGCATGCTGATTACTGGAAGGCATACTTCTCAGCCAGTCACACTATGATGTATAGGAAGCCAAGTATCTAACGCGGTGCAGAAAAATATTCCAATCAATATGACAATGAACGGAATGAAAAATAGCGCATATTCTCGCCACTGCCGAGATTAGAACCACTGCCACGCTGTTCATGAGGCAACCGTGTTTTCCGCTGCGCCACTGACCTCACGTCAAGCACGACCAAATTATCACATGTGAACGCTCAACCATTTTTGCTTTTGAGTAACGATGAAAAACGGAACTCGATTCTAATGCTTCCTTTCTAAAGGGACCAACTGGGAAGTCTATGGGAATGCGACAGCTGCGATCATTTGTGGGTGACGTTCAACTTGAGATTATCCAGGTTCCAGACTACCCATCAGGAATCAAAGATGATGGTCACCATGAACCCCAAACTCTTCAAGTACAGGTTTTCCATCACTTCTCGAATGTGCTCGTTCTCCAACTCAGTCAGTCACACTGGGATGTTCAGAACGCCTCCGTGGTTGTCACGCCGACTTCGGGCCCCCTCTTGAAAACGAGATTTACTTTTGATAAGCACCAATCACGTGGTACCTATCCAATCTTCTAAATCCGCTGGAGGAGTTTCGTCAATTCCGATATCAACCTCTCCCCACCATCCTTCAAGAGAGAAGGAGTGAGGAGGTCTGGACCAGTTGCCTCATTACGCTTCAGTAAATTGCGCTCCAGAGCCACTTCTGCTTCCGATGGAAGTCCGTCTGAGACGCAGCAACTAACCATTCGGGTCCCGTCTTCCAAATGTTCTGAGTCAGGCCAGATGAACTGTTCCCCAAAATGTTCAGCCCACCTGTCAAGTCAACGCAATTGACTGACGACGAGTGAATCATCTCTTCCACATATGGTCATACTTACATCGACTCGACGACCAGTAAAGCTATGAGTCAGGGAAAAAAGCCTTCTGCTATTGTCAGATATAAAGGCTCTTTAAGTCCCTTTTGGTTGTTTGACCAATTAGTGCTCACGGTCCTTGTGCAAGCATTTAGTCAACCTGCGTCTAAGTTCTTGATGGCCATCCTTATATTCTGAACCAGGTGGGATAGAGCGACGCTTGTTCATGAGGTTTATCGACGTGATGGAAGTTCAGTTCTGTCGCAACTGAACAGCTCCATCGGAACATACATGTTCACAGGATGTTTTCATAGCCGTGGCAACTTGTGCCCAGTGTTTGTTAGGATCACTCATCTGACACTAACTGGGCAACTTGTTTATCAACGCCTCCTGGTAAGCGTCCTTCACACTGTCATGGCTCAGTGTGTTGTGCCCGAACACCAAACATACCCCCAAGCTACTTCTCATCCAGAGAAAGACGACCAAGCTGAGTATTGAAATCGTCGACTAGCATGATGACTTCTGAGTGTCTAGTCCGAAACGTACGAAGCGTACGCCGATATAATGAATACGCAAAGCCTTTTTGATTTGCATCGACAGACCTTTACCGATGTATGACCGTCCCCAGTTTACACAGCGTTTCTCCCATCTTATTATGGTCATACAGCTACTTCTGCTGTGGAGTCTGACTGCGGACTTTCGAAGTCCTAGGCAATGGTGATCCATGAGAAGGCCCGGATACAACAAGTCTAACTACCTACACGGCACAATTATGGACAGACACCCTCTTTGCTTGACCTAGTTTTCACGAATGAAGCTTACTTGGTAGACAGAGTGATCATTAGACCACCTCTGGGACATGGTAACCATGTGTTACTGGTTTTTGTTTTAATCCGTTACTGGTTCCAAAATGTCGTAACAAGGACTCCATTCAGAAATTTCCAAAAAGCAGACTGACACAATAATTACATTTCTAAGTACAGTGAAACTTGTGTCTGAATCAGTGAAATCAAGCTACCTTCTTTTTAGAGCCCTCGTCCACAAAATTCATGGGTCATTTGTTCCTCGCAAACTATGGAAGTTCCCTACCCGTACACCGCTTTTGCGGAAAATACGTCGCCCCTTTGACCTATGTTTTCGGTTGATTCCTAAACAGAAGCCAACGGTCAGGCCGGAGGGTCTAGAAGTCTTTTACTTTATGCGAAACAGGTACAAGTTGGAAGTCTGTCAGCAAACCCAACAGGTACAGTCAAGATATTCACTGACAGCCCGCGTGAATAATAATTTTCTTCTGATTTGCATGCGCTGTCAAAGGAAAACGAGGCCTTCGGCACCTATTCTGCGGTTTCTCGGCGGGGAAGTCACTGAGAATCCCCAGGTGATCGAGGTGTTCAGAGAATCCTATTCAGCAGTCTACATTGTGACTTTGCCAAATCCGTATCTGATTCTCCAGGCAAGATATTTTCATTGCCCGCGCCTGACAGCTGACTTCTCTATGCTGGATGTTCAGGATTTCTTGTTTAAGATCACTCATTTTAGTGCTGTGAAACTAGAAGCGATCCATCCTCGGAACCCCCAAAGAAACCGTCTCCGGTTTGGCGGTGCACCTTCATAATTTGGTTAAGCAGACACGTCGGACCGACACTCTTCCGAAGGCGGAGGGTCGGTGACCGTCAATCTCTTGCCAATTATCGGCCGATCGGCCTCACCAGCATTTTTTGTAAGACAATGGAGAGTCTCTTAAAACACGCCATCCTTAAAAATGTTTCCTCCAATAACCACTTCTCCTCCACTCAGCGTGGCTTTCTTCCACACCAGTCATGCGTAACCAATACTGTAATCTTCATGGATAACCTGACAGGCGCCAAAGACAATGGCTATATCTCGGATGCTCTTCTCTTTGATTCTGCCAAAGCTTTTGACCGTGTCCCAAATGGTCATGTTGCACATAAACTAGAAGATTTTGGGACCCAAGGAGATGTTTTCCGCTTGATTACATCCTTTCTTGGTAACGGGACTTCCAGAGTAAAAACTGGATCGGACCGCTCTTCCCCCCGATCTCCATTGGAGTTTATCGAGGATCCGCACTTGGTTTTCTGTTGTTTCTGGTATAAATCAACGACCTTCCCGAATTAATTTCTAACAGCATCTTCCTTTGTGCTGAGGATTTAGAAGTCTGGAGTGCTTGTGAATCCGGTGCACTGCAGATTGACTTTGACCGTATCCAGTGCTGGTCGGATGGCTGGAGTCTCCCTCTAAACGACAGCAATTGTGCACATATGTCGTTCGGGGGAGACTCCAAAAACCTATTCGTGATACTTGGTGCACAAAGTGCAATATACTTCGCGAAATTTGACGTTAAAAGCAAGCTGGGGTTTTGGATGTTATCTGGTTTATCTTCCACTCATCACCACCAGATGGCCATCAGAAAGGGATTTGGGACCCATGAAGTGATAAAAACAGTCTTTCCCCGCATACACAGACATGCCTTTCAGACACTTTCCGGGATTATATAAGACCACTGTGTGATTATGCCAACCAAGTTGTGTACACCAGTTTGCAGAAAGATATACCTGCCATTGAACGTGTCCAACGAGCAGTCACCAAAATTGTCACTGACTTGGAGCATTATTCCTAAAAATCTCGTCTTAAAATTCTTGATCGTAATCCACTTGATTTTTAAATACTTCGCGGTGAAATAATCTTTTGTCTTTTTGTCTAGAGTAGAACTCGCACAACAATTCTTTACACTAGTGGCTCATGAACAACCGAAGGGGTCACGACAAGAAGCTCTATAAACTCTGACCCCGGACCTTTCTTAGACAGCAGCTCTTTTATCGGGTTATCAACCACTGGAATGACCATAAGCTGAAGGAGGTTAGTTGCTCTACTCGCGGCCGTTTCAACGTGTTATTTAATCACGACCTAACCAAGAAATTGTCAGATTAGTACTTTATTCCGTTCTGTTAGATTAGTACGTTACTCTGTTCTTGGCACCTTTTGTAAAACTTAAGAGCTGTTCTACATCTCGACTGCCTTTCAGGTCAGCAAAAACCACTGACATCGAAACGCACAAACTGACTGGATCCGGGTGATTTGGACTCCCAACCTCGAACTCGTGAACAAATCGCTGAAATCGCTGAAAATCCGCATGAGCTTGTGACCACTCGCGAACTAAAATTGATCAAGGCGATTCGATGGAGCGCATTTTTTTCGTACCCACGAAAATTTACATTTTCAAAGCTTATTAATACACTGATTGACCTTGAAACGCAATTATCTCATTGGGCAATTTGCCCTCCTATGTTGAGGTAGGGAAATTTACGTTGGTATAAGTATGGATGCACCAAAAGATCCCGAATTAAAAAGAATGCATACGTACACAAGTGATACACATAGTTATGTGATTCCCTGTATATAAGTTCACATGTATATGTACATATTTATATACTTGAGACTAAAGGAAATTTTAGTATCTCACAAAATTCCATATATGAATACATATATGAATATATATACATATGAAAACGTACATTTGCACACGAATGTGTGGTATATATATATACGTTTACATGGGCATAAATATGTGCAAACATATGTATATAATTTATAATTATCACTTTTACCATTTTACTAATACTTCAGGTCGCTTGCATTTCATAGGAGTTTCTTAATAATTTGTGTATGAAAGGAAACGCACTCCCGGCGATTTGGGGCAGTGTCTCTCTCCCTTTTATGACTAACTTTTTCACATTAATCACCCATGTAAATCTCAGGGGCACCTTGCCGAGTATGTTACCTTGCAGTTCAGCGGTAGTCCCTTAGTTGGATTTGGATGGATGCTTCAAAGCTTGGAATTATGTGTACCCGAAGGGTTACTGCTATTGCTTCCGTAGCCAATGCAACAATCCACTTACTTTTACGAACGTTTTTATAGTTCATTTTGTGTCGTAATTTTATCACGGCTGGAGCTTGTTTAGATTTTTGAAATGTCATCTGCATACCGGTTGCAGCACTTGCTGTTTGCAGAGCTTTGGTTGTAGTCACATGATGGTAGTGTGTAAACCTAATGAAATGTAAAAGGTGCATGAGTTTGCTTGTAAATCTGTAAACTTGGATTGGGCGCACACCGTCTGTATGAGTTGAATGAACTACTTACTTTGTTCAATCAACTCAATTTGCGCATAATAGTTCATCACGTTCGCTTGTATTCCAGCTTTTCAGCGCTGTAGATTTTCAAAACCGTAAATTGGTTCTGGTATTTATTATGAATGTGTTTCACGTTGTTAATGTTTCTCCGTCGGTTTTGATGAAAATCCATCACACTATTTCGTAGCTCAGATTTTTCCAAGTTGGCCGTACCTAACGATACTTTTCAAAAATTGTCCAGTATCTTGCACACGAACTTCGTTTGCTTTCTGAGTTGTGCAACGGTTACAGAAGATGCCGTTTTCGTTTCAAGTTGAAGTGTAGGGAAATATTCAACCACAACTTGACGTGAACTGTTTAGTAGCTTATATGGAACTCCCGGGTAATCTCAAAGTAGTTATCACTAACTTGAGCACTAGGGGAACACCGCGTTGGCCGGTTGTTCTGACAGTGGAGCTGTACTTCTCACAAGATAGTTAGGAAAGGAACGATGGTTTGATGCTTGTCAAGGGAAAGGAGTGTACGACGCTCTCCGGTAAGAAAATAAACTACCATTAAAGTGGAAGACTGTGCCTTGTCTGTCATAAGCAGTAATCACGTGAGGCCTTATAAATGATAATGAATTCAACCGCAAATATTTTTTCGACAGTGTTGCTATGTCTAGATGTCACCGTTGTGGATCTCAGTTATCCTATGCATTGTCCAGTGATGCTGACCGCCAATAATGGTTCAGTCTCAGCTCAAAATCTAACCATACTAGCCTCCACCACGTCTATTGACAGCTTCTTTCAATCGTCAGCGGCTCTACTAACAAAGAAGCTTGTTGACAATGGATTCTGGGTTCGAACCTTTGTTGCCTTATGATCGTGCCTCTTAAGTCGCGCGGTCATTTTCCGTGGTATAACTTTGACTTCTAAATCTGAAAATTCTTTGGTATGTAAAACATTCCTTTGAGATCACCTCTTCTTTTATCGTAACGATGATTAGAAAAGGTCTAGAAATTTATCTTTTGCCATACCCACTTCACTTCTTACGGACGACCTGGGAAACATCTTCTCTAGCCTAATAGTGCCCAATTATCTTTCACTTGGAGTAACTCCGTGCTTGCATTATCTATCTCAAATACGGCCGAACACGCACTTGAGTTCCGGAGTAGAGCAATGCAGAAACAGGCGGGCGCTTCAAGTTTGAACCAGGTTGTTTCGTTTTTTCTTCTAAAATTATTAAGCGTTCTTTAGTTACGTTTAGGTTGCCATCTCAATACTTTCGTGCCTACTAATTATTACTCAACACCCCAGCATCTAATTTTTTGGTGTACGACTTCTAGTTTAATTCTACCTCAACATCCACTTGTTTCTGCAGAGTCGTCAATTTCTGTCTGATATTCTTGCTTTTTCTCACACAGTTCTGTAGACAACGTAGACATTATTTCGCGTTTATTCAGTTTAATTAAAAAATGAGATACGAGACCCGTAATCCCTGCAGGTTTATTAAACGCAAATGCGGCGGGTGCCACCTCTTTGCAAGCAACTCTGATATCTTTTGCAGCGTATGTCTATTAGCGTTTAACGTTCGGTGTTCATTGCTCACACAGTGTGCATTCAACCTTTACAAGAATTTTCCTGAGTTAAAATGGGTATGCGGTGAGAGCATAGGCTTAATTCCAATCACACCAAGATGTAAGTCAGTGAACAGCAAGTCAGAAACGGACTCGCCGAATCAGCCGTCGACTGGGTCACGTTAAACCGCCTAATCTACCACAAGACAGCAAATTTGCTGGCCCCGTGGGTGTTGGTAACAAGTTTGCATCCACCCCTCCCGCACCTAGTGCTACGCCTAGCGACACATACACGATTTCCGTGACTAACTCTAGCGAAGTATTACACTACAATCCGCAGATGAATCCACTAGATGACACTGTTCCGATGACAACCGAGGCGTCTGTCTTGGATGTTTCAGAGATCGTTGAGCCTAACGATGTATTCGGGAGTCTTCCGAGCGTGGTAGAAACATATTCATTCACGAAGCAAAGTCAGATTAAGAAAATGGAGGCGAAATCATAGGCAGCCTGTGCGCCTCTTGATACCCGCATAGGAGTTAGCGGGACTGCAAAGAACCTGGGCGCTAAAGGTGGACTCGAACAAACATCGGTAGCTTGGAGGAAAAACAATTTAGCTCTGATCCAAGGTATCCAGTGGGATACTCAGATCTTTGGCGAGAGGTTGTAGCAAGTAGAGAGACATTGGAAGTTGGCTGTTTGACCAACACGGATTCGGATTGTCTATGGCATCCCTGAACCTTACTTCAGGGGTAGTAGACCTAGAGTGAAAGCCATCAAGTACCATCTGGTGAATCTGTTCAGGCTGGCTGTCTTCACTGAACACATTGGTATAAAAAGGCTAGAAACGGTAGGTAAATGGAGGGGGCACACGCAAGTGCCAGGTTCAGTGAGACTGGTGGTGGTCGAGTTTTTAACCCCAAATCACAGCAACCTCCTCCTGATGAAAACTGAGAACATAGCAACAAAAGCTAACAACCGTTTCACCGTCTCCCCCGAAAGCTCATCGGCGCGTAAAGACCGCCAAGATGCGGAATCGTTTACGCAAAGAGGCCATCAGAATGTTGCACGGCAGTCTACTGTCAGGGACACCACAATACAGGTCAAATGAAATCCTTTCAGCTGACTTTGGACAAACTCTGAGTTAGCTGTGCAGGGAGACCTCTGTTACCGTACGGACGACCAGTCAGCCATTCCCTGACAAGAACAACACCGTCGATATGCAGTAATGTCCCCAGCACACCCTCCCAACACACCCTGCGTACTAGCACCCGAGGAATCCATCAAAAGAACGACAACATGCTCTCAGGATAAATGGATGGACGTCCTGTAAACAAACGCATGTAGTATTGGTATTAAGTGGGCTGAGTTGAACATCGAGGCGGCAGGATGTGATACAGTTGCTGTCACTGAAACGTGGCTAAAACAGGAAGTTAAGATTGATCACTTCTGTCCTCCAGCGACTACATATTATAGACAGGATAGAGAAGACGGCAGGCTCGGAGATGGAATGCTTCTGCTGGTTGCGAACCAGTATGCCCATGTTACCGGCAAGGGTCTTCACACCCCTAATATACAGTTGGTGGAATGTGTACTACCCGATGCACCAACTCGCATATCGGTACTCTGCGTATATAGAGGCCCTGGAGCTACTGTCGAGGAAGGAGGCGTGTTACTTGATACCTTGGAAGAGATCTTCGGCAGGCAAAGTTCGCTCCTATTACTGGGCGACCTAAACATGCTGGAGGTAGACTGGAGGCGTGAGTACTTTACGGAGGGTAGTTTTGGAAGAAATAAACTCCAAACGCCTCCACAGAAATCTTATGCAGCAGCATGTTCAGCGGAAAACCAGGCTGACATCAGGAAAGCAAGACACGCTGCTTGACATCGAAGGAACTTCAAACGAGCACCAGCAAACCGCCCTGGAAATTTGCGCTCACCAAGTGTTGGCAAAAGGCACATTTTCCCAAAAATTTGCATTATTTGCCAAGGAAAATGGATTCTTTCATTTCGGAGAATGTGAACGCCCGCCAGAATTCTCGAACATCCGAAAAGTTACACTCGCCTCTGATTGTTCCGTTCGGTGGCTTAGGCCCAAGGCCGCCCCAAACCTAGAAATGCAGTTGCTCTGAACCACAATTTTGCCTTCGGGCTGAGCGGCAAAGAAAGCTCGTTTGATAGCCGTCTTATTCTTTGCTTGTT
>JTDE01003086.1:18089-36313 GCA_014338405.1 Paragonimus skrjabini miyazakii | reverse complement strand
CATTATTTGCCAAGGAAAATGGATTCTTTCATTTCGGAGAATGTGAACGCCCGCCAGAATTCTCGAACATCCGAAAAGTTACACTCGCCCCTGATTGTTCCGTTCGGTGGCTTAGGCCCAAGGTCACCCAAAACCTAGAAATGCAGTTGCTCTGAACCACAATTTTGCCTTCGGGCTGAGCGGCAAAGAAAGCTCGTTTGATAGCCGTCTTATTCTTTGCTTGTTGGGGGTTCTAAGCTGCGAGAGTTGCGTTCCGATATTTGAGCTCTGATTTCCGTACTGCTTTGCAATATCGCTGCGTTCGTTCGTGATAGAGATGCTGCTCATGGTTTTGTGTTTGTTCTTGCCTTTCGCTATCAGGTGGGGTCGTAACGGTTGGTGACTGTCACTATTTTTAATCAATAGCGTTGGACGGTGCTGACGTTAAGCTACTGCTGCAACAACAAGTGAAGCTTATTGAGATGCTTGCCAACGATTGTCCAATACGAATGTGAGCCAATCCGCCCAATCTCGTTGTGCGCAATCCGTTGACAGTTTGGTTACTGGTATCTCTTAGTTCGTCTACGACCCGCAGGCGAACGTGACATTCGACTCTTGGTTCCGTCGATACGATTACCTGTTTCGTATCGAATTTGCCAATCAGAACGATCCGTAGAAGGTCCGGCTTCTCCTCCGCAAACTTGGCCCTGCGGTACACGAGCGGTACGTCAACTTCATCTTGCCAAAGAACCCACGTGACATCAGCTTCAATGAGACGGTCAATATTCTGTCACAGATATTTGGTGACCAGTCTTCCCTATTCAACTTGCGGTACCATTGTCTCAAGTTGACCAAGCGGGACTCGGATGACCTTGTCACCTACGCTGGCAACGTGACTCGTGAGTGCGAGTGGTTCAAGCTATCCTCGCTCACGGAGGATCAGTTAAAGTGCCTCATCTTTGTCTGTGGCCTCCAGTTTCCCAATGATGCTGACCTTCGCACGCGCCTACTCAATCGGATCCAACAAGACTAGTCAGCTACCCTTCAGGACCTAATTACTGAAGGCCATTGTCTGCTCAACCTCAAACATGACTCGGCCTTGGTCCAGAATTCTGCTCAGTCCTCAACCTCTGTCAACACAGTCGCAAGTCCAAGGCAACAGCAACAACCTTCCCCAACGAGTCGCCCAGTCAACTCTGCCTCCATGAAGACGCCGCCCTCTCCTTGTTGGCATTGTGGCTTATGGCACTACACGCGTTTCAAACAACACCGCTGTCAGCGTTGCAAAAAGGCGGGCCACAGGGACGGTTATTGTCAATCACACACGCCGGGCAGTCAACGCGCAACCAACAAGAGGCCACGCCCACCAAAATCCAAACCAATCGCCAGGTCCTGCAGCATGCCGGCTTCCTACAGAGTCGATGTCGCCTCACGCAGAAAGTTTGTGTCCGTACTGATCAACGGACACCCAGCTCGTCTCCAGCTTGACACTGCGTCTGGTATCATCATCATCTCCAATCGACTATGGAAATCAATCGGCCACCCACCAGTCCAGCTGACTTCCCAGTCCGCCACCACCGCCTGTGGTGGCACAGTGCAATTAACTGGGCAATTGCATTGTCATGTCAGCTTCCATAACAGTCATCGATGCAATCTGTTACCCGTTTGATTCGAATCTCAATCCATTTGTTCTCGATTGACTTGAACAACCTGGCCCGGCAGAACCACCGATCATGGACATTTGCAGTCAATTACGGTCCTCCACAGCGAACCCGCCACGTATTGCGGATGAACTCATTCAACGCTTCAAGTAGGTGTTTGACGGAAGTCTTGGCTGCTGCACTCGTGCCCAAGCAGTTTTGCACCTCAAACCTGCCGCCCAACCCGTTTTCCGCCCAAGACGTTCTGTATCATACGCTACTTTACCTTTCGTCGGCCAGGAACTCAAACGCCTTGAGGATCTGGGAGTGCTGACACCTGTCACCTACTCATCATGTGCAGCCCCCATCGTTGTCGTGAAGAAGGCCAATGGATCAGTTCGTATCTGCGCTGATTTCTCTACCGAGATGAACGCTGCTTTGGAGGCTAACTGTCATCCGCTGCCAGTCCTTGAAGACCTGCTCACGTTCCTTAACGGGGGAACGTGCTTTGCCAATCTCAATCTGGCCGATGCATACCTGCAGGTTGAAGTGGCTCCGCAATCCCGTGGTCTGCTGGCGCCCAACACGCACCGCGGTCTGTACCAGTACACCAGACTGCCATTCGGTGTCAAGACCGTTCCAGCCATTTTCCAGCAGATCATGGATGTCATGCTACCCGGCCTGCTTGGCACGCTGCCTACCTAGACGGCATCATTGTCTCTGGGCGAATGTGTGACGAACTTCGAGGACGAATCGCGGCCGTTCTCGAACGTGTCCAATAGTACGGGTTTTGGCTTCGAGCAGACAAGTGCCAGTTTTCCATGTCGTCCATCAGGTACATCGGTTTCGTCTTCAACGCTGCCGGCCGCCGGCCGGACCCTGAGAACGTTCGTGCCATCCAGCACATGCCAACTCCGAAGGATTTTTCATCGCTTCGCTCGCTCCTGGGTCTCGTCAGTCATTATGGCTCATTCTTGTCCTCGTTGCATGATTTCTGAGTGCCACTAAACCAACTTCTCAGAAAGGACACACAATGGAACTGGACGCCAGAGTGCGCACGAGTTTTCGAAAGGATTAAGTCCATGGTGGGATCAGACCTTCTGCTGACTCATTTCGATCCCAGCCTCTCTCTTGTCGTTGCGGCAGACGCCTCCAATTTTTGTGTTGGTGCCGTGATCTCTCAAGTCTTCCCCGATGGGTCTGAGAAAGCCATCATGCATGCAGCACGTACTCTCACTGATGTGGAGGAGAACTATGGTCAAGTGGAAAAGGAAGCCTTAGAACTCACCTTTACTGTGAAGAAGTTCCATAAGATGATCTACGGCCGTCAGCCACTTCTCTCCATCTTTAGCTCAAAGAAGGGTATACCAGTATACTCTGCCAGCCGACTGCAGCGCTGGGCCACCATCCTTGTCAAATACGACCTCGACATCATCTATCTTCAGAGTGAGGATTTCGGGCAGGCTGAGGTCCTTTCTCGACTCATCAGCAACCAGGGCCCCGTTGAAGAAGACACGGTGATCACCATTATATCCATTGAGAACGACGTACGCAAAACACCTCTCGATGTAATCCATTCGACATCAACTACGGCGTCTGATAGCAAACTCGCTTCGAGGTCTGATCGCGTGCTGCAACAGGCAATCGAATACGTCGAAACCCGTTGGCCACCAACTCAACCTGCCGGTGAACTCCGCCGGTTCTATCTACGACGCGAATCTCTCCCAGACGTCGACTCCTGTCTGATGTTCGCTGATCGCGTCGTCGTTCCTTCTTCACTGCGTCAATCTGTTCTTTGACAGTTTCATTCCGGACACCCTGGTGCCAGACGTATGAAAACGATCGCCAGGAGCTGCGTCTACTGGCCTGGCCTCGACAACCAGATCTGGTTAAGCAATGCAGCCGCTGCCACGAAGCTGCTAAAAACCCGCCGCGCGTCAAACCTCAGCCATGGGAGCATCCCGAACATCCATGGTCAAACCTCCATGCGGATTCTGTAGGACCCATCGACGGTATGGTATACTTCATTCTGGTAGATGCATACTCCAAGTGGCCTGAGACCGTCCCGCTGAAACACGGCACAGCCTCAGCCACCATCAACAATCTACGGCGCATTTTCAGTCAACACGGCGTCTCGGAGACGCTTGTCTTGGACAATGGATCGCAGTTTACCTCGATCTAGTTCAAGGAGTTCTGCACCCAGAACAACATTCGACATCTGCATTTGCCACCATACCACCCACAATCCAACGGCCAAGTCGAGCGCTTCGTCGACACTTTCAAGAGAGCACTTCTGAAGTCTCGCTGGGAGGGACCAACCGAAGAAGTGTTGCACATGTTCCTGCTCACTTACAGGGCCACGCCGAATCCGGCGACTCCCAATGGACTCTCGCTTGCAGAAGCTTTCATGGACCGCAAGCTGAGGAGAAAGTTCGATGCAATGATTCCAGTGGAGAAACTACCGGGAGATACACAACAACTCCCTCGACGTGGATTTGTCGTCGGCGACCTGGTCTATGCAAGGGACTACCGCCCAGGTCGCCCCCACCGAATCGCAGCAACGGTCAAGCAACGGAATGGCACGGTCCTTTACGATGTCAACGTCGGAAGCAACATCTGGGTGCGCCACCGGAACCAACATTGCCCACGCCATTCCTCCAGCATTGAACAAGCTCAGAATCAACTGCCCTTGGACCTACATCTCGACACCTTCGAGATCTGGCGCACGACAGTACAAATCCCCGCAACGGCAACTTCGGAAACCTCGACCCCCAGACCAAGCCGGGAGCTGATAACCTTGCAACCAAGGCGACGGATGAACCGGAATCGCAAGCCTACCGGCCCAATGCAGCGCGACCCCCGTCAACGGGGGTACCATTAGCGATCAACAGGGGAGTTGTCGGGAAAATGCAGTTTTTCTCAAAAATTCGCATTACCTGTCAAAGGAAAATGGATTCTTCATTTTCTGAGAATTTGAAAGCCAGGCAGAATTCTCGAACACCCGAGAATTTGCGCTTGTCTCTGATTGGTCCGTTCGGTGACCTAGACTCAAGGCCGTTTAGACTCTATAGATGTGTAACGCACCGTGCTGCCGTTGTTGACGTCACTTTTGTTTTCAATTATGTAAGTCGTGTACATGTCTTGTTGGGCCTTCGGCTCACGCTTGTTTCTATTGTATCCTTTCACAGGACTATCGTTGGAACCATTACTTCAGAAGAACGCTTTCCCCCGGTGTTTCCACGTTGCTCAAAGTTGGTTTACGAGTGTGACGGGTACACGAAGCCAGAATGTCTGGCTTGCCTGTTACAAATGCAGTTGCTCCACAATTTGATCTTCGGGCTGAGCAGCGTACAAAGTTCGTTTGATAGTGGCTTGACAATGAGAGATGGCGCAACAACGCTTTCTCTAGTCTGAAGTGTACATACACACCACAGCCAATGTACCGTTTAGGGCTATGTCGATGAGTAAGAATATTGTAAGATTGTTGTGTTTCGCGTTTGCTCTATCCGAATTATTCACGGAGATATGGTATTTTAAACACACTCATAAAACATTGTTGTGGTTCACGTTAAAATTTTGTGCAAGTTCAGGAGGGCATATTTGAGTTACTCAATATTAACTGACAATATTTGTAGTGTTATTGGAATGCTTAGAAAGAACGTTGTAAATTTGTTGTGTTTCACTTTTGCCCTATCTCAATTATTTACAGAGATGCTATTTCTTCTTCATCCTTGCAACTTTATCTTGCACCTAATTTTTCGCTCTCTTCCTTCTCTGTTTCGATTTCCGGTGGATGCTGTGGGAGAAATCGGGTTGCCGGTGGATGGGATTTAAATGTTCTGGTGGACAAATTTGTTTCCGGAATATTTGGGCGAACCGACTTGAATATATTGTAAAAAGATAAAATAATTCTCACTCCCGCGGATTTATTTTGAAAATAAGTTGAGGGGGTTTGAGAAGCTTCTGAAGCGTTGGAAATGAATATGGAAATTGTGAAAAACATCACCGGTTTTATGAAGGTTAAGAGAGCTTCGCTCGCGAATTTTTCCCATTTGCCTGCTGGGGCCCTGGTCTTACTGTCTGTCGTTGCCCGCGCGGGACCCGCACCATTTTCCTACTTGGGGATGTACACGCGGTCATTCTTGTAAAGCACTTCTAAAGGCTCTTCATATGGACATTCATCGAGATGTTGCTACCCATCTACGCATACGCAAAGGTGCGTCCTTTGATTGCAGGTGTGCTGAACAAAAGCCTTACGGGTTTGTTTCCAGGTGTCTCTCGAGGGAAAGCGACGCATCTTGACGAGGAGAGGGAGTGGTGGTCTGTGGCGGTGGAAGGATATTCCCCAAGCGTTGGAAACCTAAAGGTCGACTTTGAGGGCTGCACGAATGTATGATATGACCATTCGCAATGGTTGTGTTCAGCAGATCAAGTCGCCTGCATTAGGCGCCGTTTTCAGTTATTAATAAAAACAACCATTCCGTTTGCAACTGGAGCGATGATATCTTAAGGTGTGCAACGTTTCCGCGAATCAACCACATTCGAATCGCGGACCACGGTCAGTTGCGAGGCTACCATGCGATGTAACCCAACGTTCGACGAGACCTAGAGGGGCTGTTTCGGCGTTAGGACTTCTTCGAGCTATCAAATGAAGCAGTCGATCATCGTGAGAAGATGTGACATACCATTAGACTGTGGAAAAGGACCAGCTGTGTCGATGTGCACGCGTGATGGATGGTAAGATATCAACTTATTGGGACTGATATGTGACGACCAGTTCTAGCTCGTTGACCGGTTGAACAAACATACACTCAGTGTCTGACGTCTTTCGCATACCGGGCCATGCGTACCTGTCGGAAATGAGCTTGAACGTGTCTCGGATGGCGGGATGCGCGATATTGTGTAGTGTGTCGAACACGTCGTCAGAATAAAGTAGGAACTACTGGACGCGTATGTCCAGTGGAAGTGTGGCAAAAAATTATACTTGCAGATGCTGATAAAGGTTGATTCGTCAGACGTAGACCTGATTGTTGAGAAGCACGGAGACCAGTTTCCGAACCTTGTGCATTGGTCGTGGCATTTAAGTTGATTGAGTCGGGACCAACTAGTACTGATGCCCACGGTAAAGCATCAGCCACAGCGTTATTGCTACCAGAAACATAACGTTAATTGAGATACGAGGTCCAAATGTTGAACATTGTGGGGCGAATGTCTATCTGACCTATTGCAGAAGGTAAATCTAACGGTCTTTGGTCGGTGAGAATTATAAGTTGAGTAGATTGCTAACAACTGACGATCGAACGAATTATGCTTTGTTTCGACCGAAAGTAGACGTTTAAAAAGAAGCTGAAGGATTCAGAGTGTCCGTCGACGTACTGTTGAAGAACGGTGCCGGTCGTAATGTCTGACTCATTGATAGCTATACTTATTTGGGCAACTGAGTTGAAGTGATGTAACATGACGGTGTTGGCTAATGTATCTTTAATACGATCGAATGATTCGATGGCTGTCGCGGATAGTTCAACCTCCCCGTTGACAGGTAGCCTGAAGCTCGCCGATGGCAACCTACTTACCGGTGCTTATGCGAAGGCGGAATATCTGGCGTTGCACTTCGCAAGTGTCCATCGTAAGGACAGTCAGCAAAACCCTACCCTACACATGCCTGCTGTGCCGATCGCAGAAATAACTCACGAATAAATCACACCTCACGCAATTGAGAACATACTGCGGCAGTTGAACACTCATAAAGCCCAGGGGCCAGACGGCATTCATGCGGCTATCATCCGTCCGCTAGCCAGTGTATTAGCCGTTCCAGTAGCCAACCCGCTTAACCAATCTATCAACGAAGGTATAGTGGTCCAGGATTAACGTGAAGCAAATGTCAGCTCTGCACAAGGGCGGAAGCAAAGAGGCAATTGGTAACTATCGACCAGTGAGTCTCACTTGCTTTCTCCTGAAAGTGTGCGAAAATGCTATTAGAAACAAAATCGCCAAGCTCCTAACCGAGAACAAGCTGTTAGATGCGAACCGACATGGATTCGTTAAGAAAAGATCTTGTCTCTCCAACCTGTTATGTTTTCTGGATGAAATAACACAACGCTTGGATAGAGGCAAACCTGTGGAAGCATGTTATCTGACATTCAGTAAGGCATTTGACTCGGTAAATCGTCGATTGCTACTGCTGAACCGAGAGCATTACCGGATAGCGTCGACTGTTATTCGATGGATAGTGGATTTGCTCTGTAACAGGGTGTCCAAGGTCACTGTCAGTGAATCCAGTTTACAAGTATACCCTGTATTCAGCGGACTGTCACAAGGGTCAGTACTGGGACCTCTACTGTTTCTAATTTGCGTAAATGACCTGACTATATCCCTAACATCTCTGCATTATATGTTTTCTGACGATTTGAAAATTGTCAGAAATCCAAATCGGAATCTTGTCCAATTTGACTTAATAAAGCTATCCGACCGGTCAGCAAAATGGGATTTACCCCTCAACCCAAAAAAGTGTCTGCACCTGATTAAAGATGATAACATATCTGCTCAAAGACAGCTTCCCAATTCAGGTAATCCAAGCACGCTGAAGCTAGAGATCTTGGGGTTCTAATCCAGAGTGATTTTAAACCCACGGCGCAGTGTGCTTTAGGGGCGAAGAAAGCAAGAGGCTCGCTTTTCCAGCTCATGAGAACCATCTCATCCAGAGAGCCGGAAGTACTGATTCCGCTGTACAAAACATTTGTTAGGCCTCGTTTGGAGTATTGTATCCAAGTCTGGAGTTCAAGCCTAAAAAAAGGTAAACATTGCCTTGAGAGTGTTCAAAGGTAAGCTAATAGGTTGATACGGGGCATGAAACTCTTAGATTATACTAGTAGGTTAGAAAACTTAACTTATTTTCCCTTGAACGAAGAAGGCTTCGGGAGACTCGATAGAAGCTGTCAAGATCTTAGTAGGTTTTACTGATGTACCGGCTAGTGCTTTTCTCAGCCGATGAAGATGCCTCAACTGAGAGGGCACCATATGATGATGCACAAACCGAAAGCAAACAAGGGTGTCCGCGCTTCATTCTTCTCTCACAGAGTGGTGAACGCGTGGAACAAGCTCCCCCCGTTTACTCTCGGAGCCTCAACGGTCGAAGTATTCAAATGTAGGCTTGACCAGGTCTGGAACCGAGTGTTTCCGGACCTAATTTAGACGTGGTGTGTGTCATAACTCTGTATATATGCCGTGTGTACACAACTATGTTGTATATAGCTTTATCTAGATGTAGGCAGGTGTTTATATACAGCTACGAATGTAAAAATTTCATGTATATGTATTCGCAGATATTACTTTTTTTTAAAAGTGTGTAATAATGTTCAGACCTTCCGTACTATTTGGTTGTACACAAGTGCTGCAGTGCATAGCTCAAAAAGAGGGTATGCAACTCAGCCATTACTCGCGCGGATACTCAAGTGGTAGACTGTCGGGACTATCATTCTCGGTCATTAACAACTAAAACCTTACACTGCATGCTCACATTTTCACTCTGGAATCCGAACCCTCCTACTCTTCAGCTTAGCAACACTGCAGTTTTAGTTTTAAATTGGATACTGTCATCCATAGGACACTTTCATTTTCCTTATTTATTTACTTAATTCTTCAATTCTTTCTCGCTTTTTTTCGACAGCTCATGATGGCCCCTTGATATGACTGATTGGTAGATGCAGACCATAAGACAGGATAGCATTGATAAAAATATCACTAGTACTCAACTACATTTTATATCTAGTCTCCGCCTATTGAAAAAACCCAGCAAAGACCGTAACTAACAGGTTACAAAAGAAGACCTCGAGCCGGAATAAAGAGGTAATGACGTCAAAACTATTCGGATAAAATTATTATTATTTTTCCGATAGAAAACAAATGAATAAATAGTACGGCGGGCACTTGCCACCACTCCGAAGGCCACAAAATTGGTCTTACCAGGTGAGGCAGTGAGGGGTGGGGGCTGCAGCATTCTACTCCGTCCCCTTTATTGCTCAGAAATTTGCGTCAGACTATTTCAGTATTAGTGTGTTCATGTGTCGCCATTGGGAACTCGGGGGTTTCAAATGAGTTGAACTGTACCTAAACATGTCCGTCGTTCTTAACTTATCTCTTCTTTGTCCAAAACAACAGTAAGTTGTCATGTGAGCACGCTGTCTACAAACTTTTCAGTGTGCAGGAAGAGCAGTATTGTCTCTCATAGTACTGCACAACTAGCGTGTCACAGAACTGTCTCATTTACATACAAGTATAACATATGTAGCTGAGGTACCACGTGCATATTATTCGTTGTTTCAAAATGAGTGCGTACTGATGTGTACGTATGCGTGATCATCTCAATACGGTTGTCTCCAGTTTATTAACGAACATGCACGCAAGTTGTTCTCTGGTCCTCTAATTCTTTTTCCTTGTCTTTACGCACAAGCCTGACACTGCTTTTATAGGTTACGGGTATCAGGCAGACAAAGCCCGATAAAGGATCCTCACAATCGAAGCGCGGGAAGCTTTTGCCTACCAGCGCAAGAAACTGGACTACCAGGCTGCTAGCCGCCACGTCCTGTGAACTGAAATGAACTGAACGGAGTAAATCGGTTAGAGGTTGCATAGGCTTAGCGCATTGCGGAATAGACCGTCTGTAATAATTGACCATCCCGTTAAATCGAAAGATGGCAGTAAGTGTTGAAGGTTGAGGGAAATTTCATGTTACTCCTGCCTTATCGCCCAGTGGTCGAATATCATGTTGATCAGCGTGATCTCCTGGGAACTCTACTACGGGTTGATCGAAACTGCATTTCTCCTCATTAATTCTTACGTTGAAAGTTGTTAGTCTGCCGAAGATGTGTAGCAGATTAATCTGACGTTCTTCAGAGGTGCTTGTAACCAGTAGGTCGTGAATGTAGGGGCGGACAAAATGCAAACCCTGTGTGACTTCGTCGATGAGGCGCAGAGACGATTGCGCGGCGTTTCGTAAACCAAGCGGTATACGTAGAAGTCCAAATGAACCAAATTGAATGATAACGGTTATATTGGCGATATCCTCTTCGACAACCAGGATGTAGTGGTAGGCGCGCACCAGATTGATTTTTGAGAACACATGGGTACCATGAAGGCTATCGTGATGTTCCGTATATGTGGGACCGGGTACCGTGGCGTTCTTGAGCAAACGATGACCTTCACATGGGCGCCTGTCTCCCAATGCTTTAGGCATCATGCGGAGTGGCAAGACCTAGGGGCTGCTGGACGGGCGGATGGTTCCAAGCTCGAGCGTGTGCCCAGGCTCGGCACGAACCATTTTTAGCAAGTCCGGAGTCAAACTGCAAGCTTTGGCGAACACCGACGTGCCCGCCGTAACTATGTGGTGCCTTGTGGTACCTGTGACGGCAAGCGAGAATGAAGACTGTCGAAAAACAGTGGGGTACTTGTCGACTGAAAAATTAATGAAGGCTAATTTCTTTGATACCCGTGACTGACTGACACGTTTTCAAAACCCCTTTAACGGTAAGCTTCGTCATTTGGTTAATCAGACGGCGTTGTCTGGAGTCTACCGGTAGACTCCAGACGACCATTCTTGTACCAGAATGGTCGTAGTGCTGGAGAAGATCGACGCTGATTATCGCCATTTGGTCGTTGGCCATCGTAAAGATTCAGGAGGAAGGTCAACGAAGACCTAAGCTAACAATGTGAGGGCGCTGGCCGAACACTGACAGTGCTTCCGTTGGTCGCGCGAAGATTGAAAGTGATCGATCTGTTTCAGTCGTAAGCCTCAGTCAGAATCACGCTGACCCCAACACTTGTGTCGGTTCCTGATTCGTGGTCTTCTAGGAAGGACAAACAACCAGTTAGAGGAACTATTTCGGTAACCATTAGGATGTGACTATCCTGTGTGCTGACTGGACCAAAAGTGCAAAGCTGACAACATCGTCAGGCGCTTTTGCCAAACTGCTGTGATTGGGAATGTCGGTCGGTGGCGGTTGACGAGATGCACGCAACCCTGGGCGGCCATTGTGTTGTCAGGTGTGGCTAGTCGAGCATGATCTCTAAGGATGCGTCGTTAATGTTTGGAGCCACTTAGTTGGGTCAGAAACTTGAGCAATCAGAGTAACAATCACGCCGTGATTATTCAAAGCGAGTTGGGAAACGCTGATGCGGTATGTTTTTCAAATGCGGTCCGCCGTATCGGCTGACTGTGCCAAAATTCCTGCAGGTTTGCGTTAGAAACTTTGTCTTTTCTTAGACATCATATCTTTTCGTACAGGGTTATTAGTCACTGGAACGACCTCCCTTCTGAGGTCGTTAGCTGCACCTCTAGAGATCGCTTTAAAACGTTGTTAGATTCGCATTCAGTTAAAACCTTATTATATACATAGTCCTAATCTGTTCGTGATACTTACTGTAATTCCTGCGAGAGGTGGTACACGTGTACCATGCTTTCAGTTGTTCTCTTTTAGATCAACGGATGTCCGCTAGATATCGTAACAGATAAACTGAATGGAACCGTTTGACTTGGGTCTCCAGCCTCGAACCCGTGTATTAATCGCTGAAATCCACATGAAATTGGGGAGGACAGTCTCTTCAGACGATGATAGCGATATATTGCAGCAGGATATTATTTCCACATGGGCGGTGCAATGGGGCTTGCCCCTTTACCCGAAAAAATGCTCCTTCGTGCACCTGGGAGATACCACGGATGTCAAGGCGTATCATGTTGGAGGTCACTAATAAGTGACCGTCACGATTCAACACGAAGCTTATCGAGAAAAAAGTACGGCGATGGATATTGAAGGCGCGTGAATGACGCGGGAGATGACATAGCAAAGCCATTGTTTCAAATGCCATTAACCCTGAGAATGATGGTTTCTTATGTTACGTTGTAGATCTTCCTTATAAGAAAGATCTACAATGTAACAAGAATAATAATGTTCTATTACATTTAATTGACTACGACATTCCTTTTTATATGCTCATTTCATTCCAACGGTGGAATAAAATACGGTGGATGAGACACAGTATTGTATGGCCATTAATGGCAATAGTATGCCAGCCGGAGACACTCAGGGGTCACTCGAATATTCTCATAGGACGGTCGTGATAACTAGGCTCGGGGGGTGTATTGATTAGTTTTCGTGTGCGGTAAACGTTCGATAAAGCGTGAATAGGTAGTAGAAAAAAGGAAAATTATTTACGATATTGTATGAAAGCCCGGGCCGGTTTTCTCGCTGAGTGTCCTGTGAGTGACCCGAAAGTGCACAGTTAGGACTCTCATGGGACACTCCGGGTGCGGTCAGGAGACGGTCGTGCTGGCTGGGTTATTGACGCAGTGTAATACAGGACGTGACCTCGGGGCTCACACAACACAAGCTTGTGTTCAAGCCAGGAGAGTGTTTGGGGCTATCCGTCGATCTTTTGCTAAAGTGTCCAAGGAGGCCTTTTGCTTACTCTTCTCATCTCATGTTCGTCCGAGACTAGAGTACGGCCACGCCGTAGTGTTTCCCTGTACACAAAGTGAGGTATCTCAACTTGAAAGAGTACAGAGGGCAGCCACACGCATGGTTGTTGGGATGAGGGACCTCTCGTATTACCGGCGGATAGAGTACCTGAACATGTGCCCTCAGAGTTACAGGCGGCTACGCGGTGACCTTATTGTGATACGCCGCATTTTGCGAGGTGACATGGCTGAGGAGGTCAGAGCAGACTTCCCCCTCCGAAATGAGCACAGATTCCGGGGTCACCCACTCACGATTCTCAAACAACGATCGAGACGACTTAATGCCCTATTTAGACTGTCACGGCGGGTCGTCAATAGTTGGATTGCGCTACCAGCGTAGATGGTGCTAGCACCCAATGATGTAGTCTTCAAGCGGCTCCTAGATTAACATATGGCGCGCTGGAAGAAGGAAGATGATTAACCCTGCTTGCTCCGGTGTCGAGGTGCTCAGTGAAGAGGCTAACACAGTCAGCGACTACTGCCTTCTATCAATGAACAATAGGACATCAACAAGAGTTGGCCTTCATCAAGTCTCAGGTTTGAAACTGACCGAGGATCCACAGCTTTCGATGATATACTGACAAATGTGTAGCGGATCTAAATGTTATGTGCCGCAATTTTTACGGTTAAGAAGTAAACATGAAAAAAAAGAAAATAAGAGGAACCGATGCAGTAGCCCGTGAAGGTGCGTGCGTTGAGAGTCCCACCACACTAAATGATAATACTTTCGACGGCTTTCATCAATCTTGATGCACCAACTGAATTCCGAGTTCACAATGAAGGTAATCGTCTAGGCTGATAAGTCCGGAAATACGCTGCAATGGATTAAAGCCTCCGTTAGCCTTCAGCTCTCAGTAATGAATTAACAGGGAACGCGTGAGCGCAGAAGGAATGAACGGCTGACGGCTTTCGGGATATCATTGTGAACATCAAAGGCAGGTAATGTCTTTGTCAACCTGCATCGTCTGTAACATCAAATTAGCATCTGGTCATCATTAAAAGAACGCACATATAATGCCTATGTGCCCCTCTTTTGCTGTATGGTTCAGAACCGCGGCGTGTTCCTGTCGAGGATATAACCAAACTGTTAGGATAATGCCACAATTAACCCAAAAATGTCGTTTTTTGTTCTTATTACTGTATGAGCCACCGATTGAACATTATAAATACGGTGGAGTTTTCCAGCGTATTTCGAACACGTTTGGTTGCGAACAAATATACTCTTGGCTGAAGGTTCCCTGTCTTCTTCATTTACGGTGATTCGTGCGTCGTCGTATAAGCCGTGATACTGTGACTCGTTAGTGCAACCGTCGTAGCTGAGCCGGGTTATAGTGAACGCCGGGCGTTATTACTTTTTCCATCAATTGTCAACCCACGCGGTTCATAACACAAACTTACTGCATTTGACCACCGACACTTCCTGCAGCTAACTCAGTTCAGGGGAGGCGATCGCCTAAGTTGCAGGACCTTTCACCTGCGTTCTTGTCGAATTGCTGAATCAGTCGGTCAACTAGTCAGGTTGCACAGCCTGCGATATGCGAGTTGTGTGTTTACCGAGCGTTACATACAAAGGCTATCAAAGTGAATAAGTGCCATTTACCTGGTTGGTGACCTCACGGTCACTCCAATCGTTGGTTAGAATTGTTGTCCTAAATGGTGACATGCTGCGACCAACGACGTGCCTGCTCTCACGGCATTTCTGTCTTTTTTAAACAAACCTTTATCCGTTTTTAGTTTTTCCTTCCGGGATGCTTCGCTTCACGTTTACAGTGAGCAGCTACTGGACCCACTATACCTTCTGATCAGGTTCATGGCTGTTATGGACGAATGTATACTTTTTGCATTCACTGTCCGTGTCTGCAATGGACTGCATGTTGTTGTCACCAAACCCAGTTACATACGGCGGATGCCTATACATTACTTATGGTTACTATTCATTGTTTCGATTTGAGAAGTTGTCACTATCTCGTTTTTTCAATTGTTGTAAGCATTCGCAAGTTCCACATCTCATTCGAAGCGGTTCCAGCTACTGTCAAACTGATAGTTTCCTCATTGAATAATGCACAAATCGTTCACATCCTGCCGACCATTAGCTTAATTGATTTAAAATTCCTGTTCTGTTTTCCGGATCCTGAGTTTAGAACTTCAATTTCCCATCTGTTGTAATGAAGAAATAGTTTAAGTCATCATCTGTTTTTCATTATAGGAACTCGCTTTTTATTTCTGGTTTCAAACGGACCTTGGCGACTTACAACATAAAATAAATGCTACATGTCTCAGAACCAGCGGGCTCCTTGCTGTTACATTTTATTACGTGGATCCAGTGCGTCGGCGTATTCTTCAGAACCCACTTACAACGGTGCTATCTCTTTTTCGTTTGGAATGTCATTCTATTCTATGAAATTGTAACCGGTAAACGTGACAAATGGATTGGGATTCGTAACTTTCATGTTGTATACGAGAAAGATGGTTTGATCGTGCTGAATAAGCACCCTGATTTGTTAATCAATCATGAAAATCCCTGGCTGTACTGCCTCACTCTTCAAATGCAGGTATATCTTGATATTTATATTTTAATGGGTTCCAGTCGTGTGTCGTTTTAAGTTTCCCAGGAAGCAATTGGGGCAGGAGCCTTTGTTTCCAGCCGTGGTGTGCTCAAAAAACAACTAGCTCCTACATCAGAATTATTCTTCTCAGTTTGTTGTACGTAGTGGCAGAATTAAGGAGATTCACTCTATTAGTGTTTGACGTTTTAGAAGGTAGAACTGCATAGTCTGCTGTGTCCTTACAAACTTTCACGTTACCTCTAACTTGATTGACAACAAGCGCCGAAAAAGTCAAATACTATTCATTGTTTTGGTTAACATGTTCTTATGGAAAACAGTCTTTGAGGTGCTTCCCGTCTGTAGCCTAGCGGTGTAAGTACAGTTGTTCAAGTATCAATTACTTCGACTTTTCCTGCTTTCTAGGGTTGCCATCCAGACATTACCACTTAGCTCATATGTAGCTTACTATTTTGTCTGGCGACAAACGTTTTATAGTGTAAATTCTAAAAAATTAAATGCATCTTGAGTCTTAACGCTGTCTTATGGAATGAGACCATTAATTTGGTCAAGTACTGCTCGATCTTTGAGAAGAGTCAGTTGGACGCCACTCACGTCCGGTCGGTGTTTTCGAATAGAGGCACAGTACTTGAGTTTTGCCCTCGTTAAGGCTTGTCGGCAGTGTTAATCCTTATCTGTCCCAGAATTTGATCTCTGGCTCTCGTGCTCGTTTGCCAAACATGCCAGTCAGTTGATTGAATGAGAATGCTGGCTTCTGCTTAACAGAAATCCTAGTCATGCGGCTATCTATTGAAGTTTACAAATCATATTATTTGTCTTCCTGAGATGATTAGTAAATTTGTCCATTACTCACGAGCAACTGTGGTTCACCTTTTGAGCATTGCTTTTCGCTTATCACCTACGTGTTCGAGAAACACTTTCAGCCGATCGGTCGGTGAGCTTTGGCATGGAAGAGGATGTCACTCAGAGCCTTCTAAAGCCCGGATCATTGAGTGATGACCGTGCGTGGTTGGGGTGTGTGAACTTGCGTTTATTTTGCCTCGAGATCGATTTGTTTTCTAAAAGCGCAGACGTTTGTCGAACAGCACTACGCGATATATCGGTCATCTGGTTTAGGATCAGTGGCACAATGGTCCATCTCCTGTACGGGACCAAAGATATGCAGTACTGTTTACCTTTAGCAAAAGTGAACCTCCACTCTAGTGCTTTTTATCAATTTAGGCCAACCGAAGTATATACATGATTTAATGTAACCAAACATCTGAGTAAAGTTTACGGTCCTGTTTCCCAGACTGTAATACAATAAATTTGTATGTCATGCTCGTGTAACTTCCAACGGTGCATGCTGTGGGACAACAGATGGACAGGAATGCTAGCATCATTTAACTGGAATGCGAAACGCCTGGAAAATGCATGACTGTCAACTTGATGTACTTCCGCATATGCTAGTGTAATGAAGACGAGCGATTGCGGTATACTAATACTGCTAAGCAGTTAGGCATGAGCATGTATTTGGACATCGAAGTGACCGTGGAAGAAATACAAGAACCATTGTAGTGTATTTCGGCATGAAATGGTGCATACGGGAACTGGGCACTGGCAACTGTTGCAACCGTGATGTCCTGGGGGTCAATGTTAGATGCAAATGAATGTTTGTTGTGTTGAAGCCTACACCCCATGTGTTTGTTTCCCGAATAAATAATCCCCATACCATCTCAGTTCTTGGCTCACAACACAAGTTGAATGAGCACTCGCTCAGAGTGGCTGCAGCAATTAGTTCATTTTTTGATACCCACCTATTGATGACTATCGCTCACATGTTACCACCATTTCTTGCTGAACTTCATACGTGATCCTCGTTCATCCATCGGCTCAGTTCAGTTTCATCGAACTCAGCTAGCTGATCAAAAATCTGATCGAAAGGCTAATTGAGCGTCTACGATTTCACTGTAAGAAGTTAAGTAACATGTTACGCTTGTGACAATTCTAGATTAAGCCATTCTACGAGGGTCTAAGCACTCCCACAATGTAAGCCAATGGTGGTTAAGTCAATGTTTGGATTGTTATCCGGTCGACTGGAAGGGGTACCTCTGTCTATCTTCAGCACGGTTCAAGCAAAAAGGGCGTACTGCAAACAGTTACTCCCAATTTAATGATACTCTAGCCGACAGGTACGTCCTTAGTGGATCTTGTCGTCCCACACGACTGTTTACTTATTTTAACCTATTCGTCCACTCGATCACAGATCTGAATAACGTCGTTAGGATTGTCTTTAACGAAACGGCTCCAAAAGTTATAGGCATTTTCACATCCCAGATTTACCCTTTCAAAAGTGCTGTAATGTATGAATAAGAACATGTCACTGAGCTTATTGACAGCTTACATCATCATCATAGACAGCAATACATCAGTGGTTCACACTGATGCTTAACTGCCACACAACCATGAAGAAGAAGAAGAAACAAACCCTGTTTAGGAAGAGAGAAGAAAAAAGAGGGAGGGGAGGGGACCTAACCACTAAAAAAGAGCTAC
>JTDE01003086.1:0-15703 GCA_014338405.1 Paragonimus skrjabini miyazakii | reverse complement strand
CAAACTGTAGTCGCATTTTATAGCGCATTTTGTAGGTCAGCAATTTGTGGATTGGTTCAGGTTCATTCGTGATAGTTGCCCTTGACAACGAGGCCCTGTTGTTCCGGAAGAAATCTAGTACAACTTCAACTGTTCTTTATGTCCTTCTGTATAAAGTATTCAAGCCTTCTCAAGAAATGGATTGTGCGATTGATGTCCACTTTCACAAGCTATAGATTCGCGTTTAAGAGCTTAAGCAAGTGGACAGAAACATCGTTTGCCACAAATGCTTCCGTGGGGACGCATGACTGACAATCAGTGTTGACACTGTTCACTTGCCCTCTTTGCAGATGGTTATTTCGGTTAAACTTTTTAATCGAAAACGTGCACTTTTCGACGATAGTCCAAGCTGCTTTGAACTTTGTCACGTCAATTTACCGCAGATTTAAACCACCCTTGAAATATGTCTGATACTCAAGGTTGATCAATCATAAGCATGCTTACAATGAGCGAACTGAGTCCTTGCTTCAGCGGCCGGCTGTGGATGCGCATCATGGTGGCAAGATGCCACCGAGCTTCTGGTAAGCAGATCAAGACCTTAAATTGCCTAAGTGTTAAAGACTCCGTGATACCTCGTAAGATGATAGATAGATGTGTTAGGTGTGAAAAGATGCAGTTTTGCTTTCCCGGTTGACGGCTATGGTGTTGTACAAGATTTAGTTTCGTAGTCAGCATTCTACTACTCGCAAGTAGTATATTACTCACAAACAACATTCAGAAACAAAAGGGCAAGCTTCGAACGCCAGGAAGACGATGGACCAGAAGGGACTATCGGAATAATGTGTACGTGCTGTGTGAGAACTTCCACCAAGGCGAATGATAACGTACTGTCCCCCAATGTATGTGAATGCACATCTGCCGTACAAACGAGTGCGCGCTTGTGGTTTCATTTTTAGCATGACCTGTACGTGAGTTCGCGCAATAAACGAATTCGCAGACCAAGCTTCTTTTGCGGTCACAACAATGGTAGTGATGTTACCTGAGTAGGTTTACAAATTTCGCAGTAAATCAATTCATGTCGTATATTCGCGAACCTCTTATGATTATCTCCATCACCATATGCCTACCTCAAGGGAACGTATATAGCACGCTGTTAGTGATACTGTGATATACTCCAACCAACCACCTCGCCGATCCATTGTTTTCTTTAGTGGCAAGTTTTCCATGTCAAAGTTGTGATATCTTCTCATCGCAAGTATGTTAACATCTGTGCAGTCCAGTCTCGATCTATTGGGTCAATAGCCTACCAGTTCAGTTTTCCATTCCACTTAGTTTTTGCCTCCAGTCAGCCTCTAACCCAGTTCACTCATCGTATTTTTGACACCAGATCGGTCAGTTCGTGGACTACGAAGTTAATATTGAGTCGGCATCCTAACCGCTTCGAATGTCATAGTTTAGATCGACAGCCTAACTGCACTAGGCCTGTATCCAAATAAGTCACGCGGCAAGCACCGCATGAGCTCCAAACAGTTCAGTGATTACGACATTGACCACCGACAAAACCGGTTAGAGCTTGGGTCACTTAGATTGCTTTTGACTGGATTAGAGAAGTCTGGCAATACTTAGCCAGCATGTGACCTTGCATTGTGTCGAGTTAACAATTCCATTTGAATAAGCATTTGACGTGCAGGTTGACAGTATGGTTGCCGGTTTGCGTGAAAATCTCTTTTGGGGCGCTAAATCGTTCAGTAGTTGTACATAACGTCCGTGACTAACCATAGATTTCATTATTAATGCGGAGCGATTTTTTGTCTGTGTTTCACATCCGGCTGCTAACAGATTTGTTCTAATTCACACAGGTGGGTAAAGCCTTCAACAAAAAAATGGTTGGCAGACATTATCTCGCCGTAGTATGGGGTCACGTAGGAGCCCATAAGTTCCCGGAAGAATCAGCGCACGTAACCACTATACGACCAAATGTGTATCACGTACAAATGACCTTGGGCGGGATGGTACACAAGTGGCCCTGTGGCAAGCAACAGAAACTGGTCACTTACGCAAGCTATACGGATTGCGAAGTAAGTCCGTTTCCAGTGTGCAACGGTTACATGTGCCCACCAGAACAGACTAAACGTAAACACGTCAATGAACGGTCACAAGTGCAAAATTCGAATGAGTTTCTTGAACCTATTTGTGCTGAAAAGTCCTTACTGTATGCACTTTATTATGCAAGTCGCTTTAATAGTACGTGTTAATCTACCTATCCAGATGAGGATATAAACTACAAACCATCCACAGTGGCAACGAAGGTTCACATTCCGATCTCCGGTGGGCTGAATTTGTTATACTTTATTCATATTGGTATGTTGGATTTTGTGCGGTTTTCATCCCCGTCTTTTTTCCAAGAATCCCCGCAAATCATCCACATACGTCATCGTCCTTGAACATGGACAGTTGTACAATCAGCCGGCCAGCCGACTACTACTCATCCCTAACACGGGCAGAAGGCATCAGCTACGGGTACACTGCGCAATGGGTTTGGGTCACCCGATCACCGGTGATCTAATCTACACATCTCTGCCGTTTGACCTGGCACGATCGACTGGTGTCAAGCTTGACGACACGAGTCCCTTGAATCACAAGCTAGAGCGCATGGCCCTGCACGCGTTCCATTTGAACATTGTCCTACGAAGCGGAAGACCGGCAGCCCAAGTACACTGTCATCGCCGAACCGATGGAAACTCGTCCCGTGATTCGCGCGTGCTAGAACTGTACACAGAAGAACCGAAATTTTTCAGTGTGCCAACGGCCTGGCGCTCGGATCAGACTTTTTATGAACTGGATAATTGGCGAAACGTCTACAACCCATGAGATGATGGGATTGTACATATTATACATAGTGATTTTTAACCAAATAGAACTGCTCAACCCCTAGAGAGGACTATAACGGATAGATTTTGAAGTCTGTGCAGTCCAGGTAATTGTTCGTTCTAATACTATTTCTGACCGCCGGCAACTTTTCTTTGGTCCTCCGCCTGCTTAATCTGAAGCTTAACGGTGTGTAACACCAAAATAATCTGAAGTGACATCTTGGAGCTGTGTTAAATGAGCGGACCAACTAAGAGGTAGGTGAGTGATAGTCGTTTGTATTGTACAAGTGATAGAGGAACAGCCGATTTAGCCGTTCTGCGCAATAATTCTACCGAATGCTACTTCTGAGTCTATAAAACATTAGGACCAAGCAGGACTATTTGAACGAAGAAAGATGACAACTGCAAGATAGATTTTAGATAACGAAATAAATTATGATGTTCCAGCAGCATAAGAGAATCTAACTCACACGCGACTCGTTAGACTGCACACTCGAGAAGTGTTTCTAACGTAGCCTATTTATGATCTAACGGAACCTTTCAGTAAACTAGCTCCACGTCCAGCAGATCTCTAATGAATAATTGATCCGTTGAATAACCAAAGAGAGGATAATCGGAATTCTGTATTTACATTGGATCGGCAAATGTTATCAATGAGCCAGTCCTCGCTCGGTTATGTTTATTCCGATAAACAATGGGGCACGGTAATAACAAGTAGATGGGAAAATATTGGACATAAGAGAAAATGCAAACAGACAATACAAAATACTGAAGCACAGAGGAATGGGCAAGTTAAAGTAGGAATTCGCGCGAATGTCTCGGTGTAGAGGTCATTCCACCAGGTTTCTAAAAATGAAACGATAAGAATGCGGATGAATTGTACAAGCTTCATCGAGAGCAAACATTCAAACAGCGACAATTTGTCCTTGTAAGCGACCTGCAACGAAGTTGCCACAACTAAACTGAAACACAATGAGCGGAAATTTGTGAATAACACAAGGTTTCTTGAAAATCGCCTTAGATCACTAAAACTAAGATAGGTGATTAATAAATGTTGGTCAGTCCCTTCACAACTCGTCAGGCGAAGAACACTAATTCAGTCAGATCGCTTATATGCCTCAAGATGCAGTGTGCACGCGATCTGGTACAAAACAACACGCGTTTCGTAGTGCATAAAGCTGCAACTTTAGCGACAAGAAATATTAAAACCAACTTTCGATTTCAAAAGAATATGCTGGTAGATCGTACTTCGTATTGGTTCGATGTTTGAATTCTGGTTCGAAACCCGTATCGGTGTTTCCCAAAGTGGTTAATATCTTCTGAGAACAATAATGGGAACTTGAATGGAAGGAAAGGAAAGCAGACACAACAAACGTCCCAATACGGGACCCAGGATTCGTTGAGGGTGACTTTCAGCTTGACGCCGATAAACTGATATAATCACGCCAAGTTCGACTATCGTAATGACATGGACGTAAATGTCTTATAGTGGATGTCTTACATTGGATGTGTCCAGTCATCACTGCTCTGTGCAGTGCATTTTGAACGAGCGGGCGTTATGCCCAGACGGTTTTGAAATCAATGTTCTTAAGTTGTTCACCTCACATTAGACACGTACGTGGATGTGAAAAGCGTCGCAGGCCAGGAGCGAGTATCAAATGAAGACGGAGTTCTCAACTCGTAAGGGACCAGAAGTTAAGAGCCATATTGAGTGTTCGCAGATAAAGAATTGTCCTACACATATCACATCACTATTCTGGGAAATGGAAGACAACCAACCGGATTATCGTAAGGCACCAGCGAGAAAACGTGCATTCGATGGTGCAGGATAGTGTCAGAAGGGCAACAGTGTTCACCAAATTTGCATATATATGGGAAAATCAACGTGAAAATAGCTGAAATGAAGTCCCTATGACAAACGCTTGTGGAAACTTACGCGATTGGAGTTGGCAGGGCCTGTATTGGGTATGGCAAATGGGCGCGCAGGTGTGCTATGGATGGGAGTCTAGGAAATGGTGGGGAGGGGTGCGAAAATGTGAACCTACTGTAGATCCATGCTCATTTACTTTAAGGCATTTTCGTTTAAGTCACCACTAAACTTGGTAACGTGGAAAATAATACCAAACCTTCGTTGCGATACGCTGTAATATCGGAGAATATCTGCATTGAACATTACGGCCATGTGGTTAACAATTTGGCGAATGTTGGCTAACAAATCTACAACTGCAGGTCATCATTATCACAGATAGCAGTGGTTTTTCATTGATGCTTATAACTGCCATACCATCGTGAAGAAAAAAAACAAGCCCTGGCTAGAAAAAGGAAGAAAATGGAGGGTAGGGGAAACCAACCTACTAGAAATAGCTACGTTTATATTCAACATCAAGGTGCCTACACTCTGCAAACAAACAACCGAGCTATGAGTGAAACTAAGACGTCATCAGCAAGGTGACTTTAGTGTCCCGCGCCAATGAGTGCACTCACTTCACAGATAACTCGGACAAACAACAACATTCACGCCGCTGAGCCCCATTAACCGCCATCTCACCCAACGTCTCCAGTCACCGATTCTGTGGGTCACGAAGGTCACAGTCAATTGATGTGAATGGTATTCCGCATAAAAGCTTTATCCGGGTGCTAGGTAAGCGGTCGAACTAGCAACAATAGTACATTTTCAATGAGGAATACCATCTGTCAGACAACCTCATGAGGAAACAAAACAACAGTCCGTTGTCTTGTGGACCAAGGACAAATAAAATGCTTCCTTTTAAGGAAAATCTAGTAACTGAACTGTTTTATCTGATCCCAAGCAATCACCACTACGAATGAACCTGAACACAGTACGTTCGTCTACAAAAATGCTCACCTTATTGAAATCCAACCGCGGTTTTTTTGATTTTGCTGAAGAATGACTTATTTTACTTTCATTGTGAAGAGCTTTGTTTCCGGGGCGCCTGTTAATAATGGTTCGATCAGTGCTACCGCCTGATTGGACTGCATCTCCAGCTTTACGTCTGAAATAAAAACGATCGTGAAGAGGAGTAACATTCCAAAAAGTAAGGAATCGAAAATTGTTCGAACTATGTGTGCAGAATGTTTCATATATCAAAAGCCAGTGCAGAAAAGTGATTTATCGAGTCTAGTCCTAAGCATTAGGTCGTTGACCAGTCACGGCTTTCGTTTGATTGACCAATAGTTCACTTGAAACACCACGTATTAACTGAGGACAAACGCCGGTAAAGCGCACGTATTCGAATGATCACCAGGCAAGTGACCGTCCAGACGTCAACGGATATTCAGGATACAGGGCGCAATAAATTCGTGTGACAGATCCTGTGTGGATGTGTGTAGAAAATATCTGAATGCATATGGGGAACCGAAAAATAGCATTATTGTGGACGGCCGGTTAAAGTACCATGCTTTGTCGATCAGACTGATTTAGAAGGACGTCAGGAATGCAGTCAAGCTGAATGATGTTTGCGCCTTCATTGTCCAGTCTTAAACATTCCATAGAGATCAGACTTCACGGTTGGAATGGCATTCGAGTTGATAATCTCCGTGCCACAAGCCAAGCCGTTGACTACTAAACTGTTATGAACCGCGTGGACTGACAATTGATGAAAAAGTACTAACGCCCGGCGTTCACTATAATCCGGCTGAGCTACGACGGTTGCACTGACGATTTGCGTTATCACAGCCTATACGACGACGCACGTACCAACGCAAATGAAGAAGACAGGGAACCTTCAGCCAAGGGTATATTTAATCTCAACCAAACGTTCGTCAAATACACTGGAAAACTCCACCGTATTTATAATGTTCAAGCGGAGGCGCATACAGTGTTAAGAATAAAAAAAAACATGTTTGGGTTAATTGTGGCATTATCCCAACATAAACCGCCTGTGTTATGAACAAATCGGTAGTGATAGGGTTAGTCCAGTTTTCGAATTTATACTATTAGACGCTTATTATGTGTCACATACGAGCTGGATGATACTGTCCGGTTACACAAACAAATGGGCAGTAATAATAATAACCAGCGAATATAATTGTCATTATCTGCTTCAATGCATCACTGATCGATACCGTTGCTTGGTTATCAAACAATCAGCACCAAAATGCCTACAATCGATTTGCAAGTAGGAATAAGACAATCTCTTTTCCAACGTCGCTCCTCCGCTTCATTCATCCGCTTATTCATAAGGGTTATGAGTCTGATAAGGTAGTATTGACTATGCGAACAACGAAACCGCATAAATCTCTTTATCCGAATAGTTGCCCACTCTCCTGGCGTCTCCAACCGCAAGCTGGGGGCAATTGTGGCCCACAGTGACTGTCTTCATTTCATTGCGCCGAATCAACATGTGTTCATATAAGAAACGGGGAGATATAACGAAGCGAACGACGTTCATCGAACTGCTATAGTCCGTGTTGGTGGATCCGTTACAAAACGAACAGCCCAAACAGTTAAGTAAACATCTTAATGCACACTTATATAAATTCTCACCACTAACATTAATGTGAATCGTATCGGCACTGGAAAATTTACGACTGAGTAAAATTAAGGAAAGGTACCCAAGTAGCGGAACTGATAGTCCACGTTTGATGCTGCTTACAAACAACTAACAGCTGAACTGCGCGAGGAAATAATGATGCAAAAAATGTTTCGAGTTGCTAAAAACAAAGGTTGCTGCATACTAGCCAATAACAAGCAGGTTTTTTCTTTCATGTTTGCAGGACGGGCACGTAAAACAACTGTCTAGCTTTTGTAACAACAGTATAGGCACGGCTGGACGGTTACGCACCCGCGCCAGCTACTGAGTAGTTGCTATCGATAATAAAGCTAAAGAAGTGTACGGTGTAAACATTAGTAACCATATACAAACAGGGCGATAGATGGCGCACTAAACACTGCAGTCATCACGAACATTCGCATCCTAGCCGACAAACAAAGGTTCCGCCTCCTACGCAGTTGACGATTATTTGGAAACACCACCCAGATCTTTTGAAACCCAGCTGATAACGTATCGGCAGTCTATAATGAAGAAAAACCTCGCCAGTGAGAATGACAAACTAATCCAACTTTTCAAAATGCACCACATCGTGATCGCCGTCATGCAACAGACTGCGTCATCTGCCCGACAACACAAATCTAAACAGTTGTAGAATATAAAATGCACCCTGAAACCACCATAATTGAAACTATGCATCTGAGATTCTGTTTACGCACAGCAAACCAACGATGTCGTGACGCACTTAGGATAGGGAACAAAAGTAAAGGAACGGAACAGTCATGGCAGACAGAAAGTTGTAACTACAAGGTGACGACAGTAGCAATCGAAGAACTGGAGTTATAGGAAACGCAGAGATCCCTGAGACGACTATGTACTCTTAACTGACCATGACATCCCACTGCCATTTGCAGTAACTGAATCGGAAACGATATCTAAAGGAACAGTCCACTGATTAAAGGAAATCACAATGCAATGCATGTGTAGGCTCAGTTTTCCTCTGTAGATCTGAGACGTAGCCTATTTTTAGGGAAGATGCATCTGGACACTGTGTACAATCACCGTTGTCTCCGCCAGTTGGCCTGTGTCAAATCATCTAACTCTGCGACAGTCCGTCACCGTGTATTTTGGAAATGTGCAATTTCTCGACCGATTACTGAGATGGTGAAAACACGCAGTCTTCGATGGTTGGGTCAAGCATTCCATATTCCGACAGAGCGTCTGCCGCACCGCGCATTGTTCACTGTGGCTCTTGTTGATTAAAGGAAACCGTAAGGTGGTCAAGCGTTGACGGTGTTACGGATTATGAAAGCCTTGACTGTTCCACTGAGTAACATAGCAATGTGTTGCAGTCAGCAGCGAGCTTGTATCCACAAAGTCGTTGACTTGTCTTTTTCAGAAAACTGAATTGTTTTTGTTTATTCTTCGCTATACATTTACACTCATTTATTACTTTGCAGCTTGGACAATTGTTAGGACCAACGACAGTCTGAATCATTGTGCTCACTAGCACGACTTGGTTATAATGAACTGATTTAGTCGATGTTAACTGTGAATAAACAAAGGGAAATCATAATCGACCTACTTTAATTGTGTTTCTTTTCGCTGTTTGACCTCGTTCTCCTTGTCTTCGTCGTGCTGGCGAAGAGCCGCTTCTAGAAACTGTTTAACTCCCATACCGTGGATCAAGACAGTAGCATGTACAGGCTCTTGGGCCAGTTGGTGAACCACTGACTCCAGACGCTTTAAATCACGCTGAAGTTGTTTGTACTGTTTTTCGACAGTTAGCAGAATGCCCCCACGATTTTTCAGAATGACCGGGTCTTTCTTCTTGACCTACATAAAAAGGAGCGCCTCTATAATTGCAAAAGAGGATACCCGCTCTACTATCGGTTAGAAAATGACGAAAACGGTGTAACCTACGCAGGAGCTGGTTGCATAAGGGAAATGATAATGAACGTTATTTCGAAGACATCACGGCTGCACAACAACAACGCGAACATATAATCTTTTTAAAATGACACGAAAACGGACTTGTTTTTAACTACGCAGTCCTTAAATCCAACAAAAAATTCGTTATAATCGGCATTTACTTCAGAACACTGTTTTCCCCACATGCCTGGTCTTTATATTCAACATGACGTAATAGGGTTTGGTTATAAGCGGATTAAATTATACATAGTAGAATAGCGGTTTAAAACACACTCAGCAACATTTATTCAATTGCCTTCAAGGTTACTTTTTTAAATGTGGACTGACTGCTGAGAAACTCGATTGCATCAGAATCCAATGAGTAATATAGTCGAATAATGACAGACTATGAACCCACGTTGACGCAACCCATATGACTCATGAGCTCAAGTACTGCACGTAAAACACCACCCACGTTCGGTCGCAGCTTCGGCATTCATATGCATTTTCGAAGGGAATCACCCTGCCTTTTCCCTTTTAAGACGTCCGGCTAACATCCTTGAGTACCTCGATAAAACGCACTCGTGAGTGGATGTCGGATTAGGGGATTTCAGAGGACTTTTCCGGAATTGTTTTGTCTCCACAAAGTGGTTCAGGCTAAATGAATGGCACTGACTCTATGGCAAAGAAGCGAGACAGCACTGGCGCAGAAGTTCCAACACTGACAAGCTTCCTAACTGAGTTGGGTGATGGACGCCACTAGGTCACGATAACCGGAACATGCGGCGATGACAGAAATGAGAGTTGAGTATGGGAATGAAGCACCACGGTGAACCACTGATGTATTGCTGTCCTTGATGATGAAGAACAGTGGGCAAAAAAAGATTGCCGGAAATGCAATCTCAAATCACGTACGATTACGAAGTTTACGTGCAGGACAAAGTTACGCGGACAACAAAAATAGACAATGCACTTAACACAAAAGTTTACGAACCTCAGTTTCACGGAAACGGGAAAATGTAGTTTGCCAGGAGTCCAGGGCCAAAAAAAGATCCTGATGTGCAGCGTGGAATTCCCGCCAGTGAGAAATCTTGAAAGAAGAGGGACATCACCGATAAAATCATTGATAACATACCTCCATCTCCAACCTTTCCAAAACAGATTCTGTATACACCCCATCGTCTCGCAGCAAATCGGAGTTGCGCTCACGCTCACTTAGCCGGCACGCGTCCCATAATTCTTGTAGTTCGGTGCGACAGTTATAGATAAACAATGATAAATTTAGACGTCGGATTTCAGTCAGCCGTTGTAGATCTTGTCGGAGCTGCGAGAAACATCCGAAACATGGTAAAACTAGTAGGGTACTTAATAAACTTACATGAATGAAGTGGAATTAACATGACACCTCTTTGTGAACAAGAACGAAACAAAAGCAAGTGAAATGCTTCCAGCTGGACGAAAAAAATCACTAAAACATATCAACAGCCGGCCATCGAATTGCTTATGTGAATGAACTACTTGTTTGTAGCGTTATCATTTTATGGGTCCAGTGGTTATCTACCAGATACGTTGTTGATGACACAAGCCATCAGCCACGGAGCTGGCGTCTCACTGGCAATGAAGGAAAAGGTGATTAAATGGAAGACAAAAGAACCGAAGTAAACGAAAATTGTCAAATTAAAAATCCTCATGTTTGTCATTGGCACAACGGGCCTGTACTCGAAAGACACTCCAAGAGGCCTGATAGCAAATACCAATTTACCTAATAGCATGTAACTCTGTTCTACTTGGGAACACTTTCAATCGCTGACAGATCCACGAAAAAACTGCCAATAATTCACGGATTTAAAGGCCTAGCAAAAGTGGATAGAATGCTTATAAGTATTTTCATGTTCACACGCCTAAACAATAACGGATTTGTAAATGGAAAACTTAGGTTTGCTATTAGTACCTTCTTGAACAGCTTTAAATGAGTTCTACGTCGGTTAACTTCCGGTAGGACTGCAGATTCTAGTTAAAATGCAAGTAACAGAGTTCACACGACAAAAAATAATGGTGAACAGTCGAGCAAACAAGACCACCTACGCAGAGTAAATTGATCAGTCCGTAGAATTTAATTACGTTCAGACTAAGAACCTACTAACACTCAGTACATGATAAAATAACGGAAATTTGAAGACGAAGTAATGTCCGGTGACGTAAACGCATTTGGTGTTTTGGGTGGCTCGTCCATACCGTATTAGCCGACTAATAAACAGCTGTCGTCTGGAACAAGTGTTTGAGCAATCCGTTAGATTAATTTCCACGTGTTGACCAGTTCTTCTTTAAAACCCGCCAGTGGAATAATCTTCATAACAACTACGCCTCTGAGCACGCGGACTATCGCCAAGTCACCGATATAATCTTATATATGAACAATACTGTTAAAATTTCAGCCATGAGGTTTATCCGATGATATCAATCGAGGCACTGAGTGAAACTCGTTTGGGTTTCAAAAATTGCCCCACATACGAAAGTGTAACAAAAGGAGTGAAACACGGACCAACGGTCCATGGACATACCTGATTCACGAAAGCAGAGGAAGTTGGCTGATCCAAGTCAACATACTCCGTTTGATCCAAATTTAACCGGGTCGCCAACTTTAATATATCTCCAGAAAGACAGTCACACTCCGATCGAACTTTGGCTAACAGATCCTCGCACCTATCCCGTAGAGATTTCACTTCCGATAAGAACACCTTTGACAGTGGTAGGTTCTCCAAAGCATTATCTGCATTTAGACGCGAAAGAAGTTGATCGTTTGCTAATTCACCAACATCTATCGCATTATAAACATTTAGTATTTCGTGTCGCATTTCGGAAAGTTGAAGTATTCGGGAACGCTGTTGGAAAATAGATGCATTGACAGAAATTGCACAACACACCTTCTCCATCGTCAAAAAATCAATGTTTGTCTTGAGAGCACGCAATTGATTTTGATTAGGAGCATGAAGAAAGATTACGACCTCCGTGGGTTCACCCAATCTTGTAGCCAGCTGCTCCTCCTCTTTGCGCAGACTATTAAACGTCTGAACAATGGACGCCGCTTTCTCATTCAAAATTCTGAATTTATCAAATAAGGCTTTTTCCATAAGCACCAAACTGAGTGTATCATTAAAATGCTCATGGGGGAATCCAAGTTCGGACTCTAACTCCTCGATTTTGAGCTAGAAAAATTTCAGGAGTTAAAGTGGTTCAACACCGAGAATCTTACTCTGAGTTCTTTAACAGAGTTTGAAAGAGTTTGCTGGGCAGCAATTTCTTCTTCATACATTTCATCCAGCATAGAAAACAGGTGGGAAGATAAAGTCTGCTTGCGAGCCTCCAGCCGCGTACCTTCGATGCCGATGGCGGACCATATTTGGCTTATAGTCTTCACCTTTTCCAAAATATTGGTGGACAAATGACTGACCCACTGCGAATCCATTATAATGAACGACCAGCCAAATAACTAACTAATAAAAACCTGCGAAGGGAAAAAGATAGTAAAATTACAATAAATCAGAGCGATATAACATGTCTACAGTTTGCAAGTTAAAGCCAAAATGATCTTGTGACGAGAACGTTGGCAGACAGCTATATACATATATATATATATATATATATATATATATATATATATGTTGGCAGGGCGCTCCACACATTGTTCTGTGAGGTTCCTAGTAGCTGAAAGAACGCGCAAGAAGATCAAACAATGACGCGGCCATCAGCTTTGGAAACAATGTCCGCCCTGCTGCACATGGTTGAAAGTTGCCGCCCGCACACAACAAAAACAGCGTGACAAGCAGTGTGTTGACAGTCGTTAAACGTGTTCCAGCTAACGAAGACCGTGAAACGAGACCACGCCCAGAGGTCGGCAGTCAATCTGCCTCGAAGACATGTCGGTGAACTTCGTAAGTGTTGACACGGTGTTTCCGTTGTTAATGCCTTGGAGACACCGATAGTCGGAAACGGACACTCTATAAACACCTTCCAAAAGAGTAGAACGGGTTTTGCAGCTATGCAAGACACCGATCCTACAGTGGCATTATACACCCGGCCTTTCATTGAAATACAGAGACCATGCCAACAACACACTGAGTACAATTTGGAAATCTTCGTCCGAGCCTTAGCCATATGATTTGTGGTCTCATCAGACATCTCACAAGCGCTGATGCAGCTCCTGGGGTACATACATCCCTCTACCCTCTCCGACGAGTCAACAATAAGAATAAGAGAAAACGCACTCCAGCCACTCTCGCAGCTGCAACTTGCACTTAGATGGTTCAAAGGCCAAACAAAACTGACGAAGTGAGACCTCTAATCTACCAAAAATGTTCCGGGGTCTCCGCGAACCCTCATAGGTTAGAGCAATGTCGTCTGTATACACGATGTCGCGAAATCAAGTGACTGAGGGCATTTCCACCCCCCACCACATTCACATCAGAAACAGCAACACCAATGGTTTTCATTGATGCCTAACTGTCATATAACCATAATGAAAAACACAAGCCCCAGCCAAGAAGAAAAAACAGACGGGGAAACTGAAAAGTAAAAATAACCATGTCCATAGTAAGGGATTCAACATCAAGATGCCTACACCTGGCAGGCAAACGACCAAGCTGTAAATGAAAGTAAGGCATCATCAACATGACAGCTTTCTTACGGCTTCCACTGCCCCGCGTCGTTAAGTGTACTCACTTCACAGATTACTCAGACAAACAGCGACAAAAGTCATGCCACTGAGTTCGATTAGCCGTCATCTCACCCAAAGTCTTCAACCATCGACTCTGTGAGTCGCGAGGGCCTCAGCCTGGGAGGCAAACCAAATCTACAGAGGTCAACCCCTTGGTGAACGATTTCATTTCTCTATGCCAGGTCATCAACCGTCCACCTCCCACCTTACGCCAGTCGGCCACATCGTTACCAAAGAATGTTCGGTGTGGCAGACGATTAACTGAAATCCTTAGTCTGTGTGAAGACGGAACTCGTCTGGAAAGTTGTTTTTCAACGTGTACCACCTCTGAAGTACAGTGGATAACATATCTCTTGTGAGAAGGGTGATTCGCAACGGTGTGTGGACTGAGATGGAGCTCAAGTGTGCTAGGCACGGACGGCACTGAACAGATCATGTTCCGCACTCGCCTATGTCCAGATTTATTTTGGCTTGGATAAATCTCTATTGGGTGACGTTGTGTTGGTGAGCGAGCAACGCACCCTCACCTTTCTACTACTCCACACCGTGTGCAACCAAACCACACGTTCAATCGTACTGGGAAGTTCTGAGGTTGCGACACGCCGTTCTTCAAGTCCCCCTGACCGCCCAAGGGAAGTCAGGTTTCGCTCTTACGTAAGGATCGTCGAGTCTGGATATGGAAATGCCGTTAACAGGACCTCCTCGACGTCTTCTGTCTCCCCAAATGTGACAAAGAATGGTTGAGGGTTTCCGTTTTGGTGAGATTTACGAGGCCTGCGTAGTGAGTTTATCATCCACGCCTAGCTTAGATAGATCGCAAAGATATCTTTATTGCAAATGATCATTCGCTTTCCGCAACGCTAAAGATAATGAGAGTATGTCTTAGATACTCAGGATATTGACCAAGTCTGGGCGTGTTTCTGCCCTGCGTTCTGAGTTAGGGAGCAATCGTGTGATTTCGACGTTCGGTTGACGGCTTAGACCGTTCTTGGTTTGTGCTGATGGACGACTGGGACGCACCACCACACTGAAACAGCCACATCGCGTTTACCACGCTTCCTCTAAGTGTGTTCTGTTGAAGCTAATCATCATCATCACAACAGACATGAGCCTGACCAAAAGGTACTGTGGCTCGGGCTGCCGCTCACCTCAACAGTGACATGGAATATCCTAGAGGAAAACGTTACTAAGAAGGTTGAAAACTAATAAAAGAAGACTAAGCGGAAGAATTGGAAATGGTATGGATACAGGTACGCCATTGACTGCGACACATCGCCATTTCGGATAGCGTCTCTAACTAGCGGTTTGAGTGATTACGAGGACCCCAGCCAGGCAGGTGACATCTACCCACTTTGCTCAATGGAGCAGTCAAGGTCTTCATACTTCGTGACCACGTTGTTGCTTGACCACCACGTGGTTTGACCTAACTGTTGGTGGCCTCAGCATATAATGCCCGATATGGTAAACGATTAGATGACATACGGAGTGCATGACACAACCATCGCAAGCTGTATACCGTGACTATTTGACCAATTGATCGCGCATCCCGAGCGTTCCGGAATACGCGCCGGCGAACGGCCACATTGCTCAAGCGATCAGTCCACTTAATATGGGCCAATTGGCGGAGACAACGATGGTCAAATACAGCAAGCCTGTTGATATCTTCTTTGTGAACAGGCCACGTTTCCGAACCATAAAGCAAAATGGAACGTACACAG
>JTDE01003085.1:72968-92356 GCA_014338405.1 Paragonimus skrjabini miyazakii | reverse complement strand
CCAGGAGACTGGTTTGTCAGACCTCTACCTATTGGCCTGCCTGGCATGAGTGACTCTATCGGTGTGTTGGCCACACCGTCCAGTTTAGCCCAATAGGTCATCTCGATGCGCAAGCCGTCACACCGCGTCAAGGTCCAGTCTCGTTGTGACAGCTTGCGTTGGTTGGGTCACGTGCTCCGTTTGTCATCTGATCGTTTACCGTACCGGGCATTCTATACTGAGGCCACCAACAGTTGCTACGACCATTTAAAAGTAGATTTAGAATACTCATTAGCACACATCACAACTGAACAGCAACAAGTAAACTAGCTGAGCTCACAGCAGCTCAATTGTGACGATGTTGAACAGCAACGACACGTTCGAGCAAGGGCAATCGTAACTTCTCTTACCAGGCAGCCTGAGAGAATCTGGTCAAAACATAACCCAGTGTGTCACATAGTAGCCAAGACCTGATCAAACTGGGGAGAAACAAACCAACTGGTTTCTCAGAATACATAATAATCCCAAAAATACCCGCATCAAAATCGATTTTTTTTAACGAACCCTCATGGAGTAAGTGAACACATGAATTTTCAGGCAAGTAGGACAGTGGACACTATAGAAGTAATGAATATGAATGTGGCAACTGAAGGACAGAAAAGAAACGCAGCGCTCGAAATCAGTAAGACAATATAGACAATCCTGTTACACGTGACAGAACTAATATCGAACGATCAGCGATGAGTAGGAAAAGTGCGAATCTGTCTGCTCACAAGTCATTCTCATCAAACCGAAGCCACTGTTACGATCAAGAGAGAATAACCACACAATAACCTTATCGTCTATTTGTTGCGTGGCCAGTATATTAAGTAATAAGCTACTTTGGTAATGCCTTTGTGAGAACGTACGATTAACTATTTATAGCTAACCGTGATCAATACTATTAATTACAATCTGCCAGATACTTTCCGTTACTATTGTTAGTTGCATGTGATGCTCCCGAATGGCGTATGACATTCCGAGAAATTCAAATAAGCAATATATAGATATACACTTCATGCAAAAGACCATATGAAGTGGTAAGCGTGCTACAATATACGAGAATAAAAAAACGGATTGTACACGGTAATGAAAGAGAATGAAACAGTAAGCCAGTAAACATAGGGATTGCCTACACGAATGCTATCTACTTATATTCATCGGAATATCAGGAAGCATCCTAAGCCAAAGGTATTTAATTTCCTTTGGATCCCAGCCAGCAGGCCAGGAACGTGCTACTGAAAGAAGATTCATTATCATTGACTCCACGTCCCGAATCAAAGTCACTGGCTGGTCACCAGATTGCCTCCCTCAACCTAACCTAACATTCTCAAACAAGCCACAGAGTGGCAAGAGGTGAGTTGAGATTATTATGTCAACGAAGCTTGTGAGACAAGAACAGCACGCTCAGAGGTTGATAGAATCTGTTTATTCCAAAGGCACGCTTGTAGACCTCGTCATTGTTGACATGGTATTTTCACTACACACCACTGACGTTACAAAGACAAGGATAGCCGAAACCGGATACTGTGAACATCTTCCGGAGGAACAGAACAGTTTTTGTACCTGTACAATGAAACCACTGTTACAAAAGCATTACGCAACCGATCGTTTAGAGAAAAACTGAGACCATCTCGCAACCGCAGATGATGTAAGTTGGCAAATTCTATCCCAGCCCTAGTTAAATAGCTTGTAATCTCATCGGACACTCCACGAGCGCTGATGCAATCCTCAAGGTATATTAACTTGGCTTCCTCCAACAGTTCACCACCAAGGGTGGGAGCAATTAAAAATTCCCGTCAATTTTGCGACAAGACGTCGCATTTAGAAGATGTAGATGCCACACCAAACTGACGAACTGAAGCCTCTAATCTGTCTAAAATGTCCTAAACTCTTCGTGACATTTCACAGACTAAAGCGGTGTCGTCTGCATAATCTCTCTCTTGAAGTCAAGTACTTACGAGCGTTTCCTCAACATCACACTCGCAACATGTCAGGATGCCCCCTAAGATATGGTCTACTGCAAACTAGCGTGGGAAATGCAGGGCTTGATGGCCCTGTCGCGACCCACCTGATAGAAAATGGAGCCGATTACAGAAAGTGGATTTGCTGATGAATGTACTTCCGCGGAACATGAAGAAAGCAAGGAACGATCGTTTGTCAGTGTCGGGTGATTTACGGTAGCTCAGACTTCAACTAGCCAGGAAGCAATTAGTTGAACGAACTATGGATAGCAGAGTTTGAAGATAATAAGTTCGATCGTCGATAAAAATCGCACTGACGACTCGGGAATGGATTTGACGAACGCTGTGGATGTTTCGGAAGGCATTTTCCAGTGTTACATAATTATGGGACTGCTTGTGTTAGAAATTGGTTATTACGAACCATTGTAGAACCGTTCTGAAAGATGATCACGATTCCTGTCCAATGGCCACGTCGTGGTTCCTTTAAGGTAACCGGCCATACAGCAACAAGTGAGAGAATATGGGAAGAAAGAGATATTAAAACACCTTCCTTGAGGTATGCCACTAATAACCAGCAGAAACTGACCGACACGGTAACCTGCATCAACTACATTCGAAAATATGCCATTAACGATTCAGTTCTTGATTTCGCCCTTTCAAGATAAACGAATAAAAATACGTCCTGATCCACTGTCTGCGCGATTGCGCACTTAGTTTTCGGATGTGTATGGAAATCCATTTTGACCAGGCATTTACAGAATATGTAGAAACTCGACTTGTGGCGAGTCTATCGCACAAACCTTTCATGCTCCGGTAGTCGAGCAGTAAACCGAGTTCTCTGTGTACTTCAAAAGAATAAAGTCACAGCAGTGACCAGCCTGTGACTAATTTCTACTGAGTGATCTCTGATGTGAACTATTCGCTAGGCAAAGCAAAGCTGCATCTAGAAGTATAGAAAGTATAGAAGAAAGTATAGAAGTATAGAAAGTATAGAACGCTATTCGTCTTCAGGTCCATGGTGAACTTACTGTTGGAATGCATGTGACTGAAGCAAACTAATGGGATACCGGTATCATCATCGTCTTTCATTCCACAAGATGTCGACAACAACTGTAGAGACTGCAATTACCAACTAAGTGACAGTTCATTTCCTCCTGGTTTGGACATGAATGCGTTTGAGAAAAGTCATTGTTGAACCATCAGAGTGCCCAAAGAAATCACCATCCAGCTTAGAGGCGTTTTAACAGTCGACAAGATTGCATCTGACAACTTGACCATTTTTGATGTGACTATCAAGTTTCCACTGAAGACATTTTTGAACGGAGAAACATATCTATGGTATCACCGATAGATGATGAGGCAACCAAGCTAGCGTGAATTGGAATGAGCAGAATTGGTACGGGGGGTGCATGAACTTTCAGCCCAATGGTAAACATGTTCTACTAAACAGAATATGGTCCGCTGTGACGAATCGAGATGGATGAGCAATCAGACCGAAGTAGAACAATGAGCAAATTAGGTTAACTGACCAACGACATGCATGCCAATCGGAGAATTCTTAGTCAGAAATAATAAGAATATTTGTAGATAACGAATTTAGGATATAGTGAGAGAACAGACTCGGTGTAAAAATTCCAACAGAAGCACGAACATTTCATGTAGACAGTAGGACTGATAACAATATTTTGATAGGGAAATAAGTTCCAAGGAAACTCCAAAATCTACTGCTACATCGATACATCTCAGAACTTCAACAAACAAATGAAGTCAATCGAAACCGGCACACCATAGTACAGCGGTACTCCAAAAACATGAATGTGGTGTCCTATTAAGGCCAACTCAGCGTACCACAAGCATGACAGATGGCTTGTGGACATCCTGCATTCTATGTGAGCAAGTGACAAGTACGAGCATGATCTGAGTCCAGGTGATTGCTCCAAAAGGCACGACAGTTCTCAACAGAGTGGCGCCACCTGTAACTGACTGCTATATGATCGAGTTGTGTCCATGGCTGGAAATCACAGAGGTCTCCATGTAATATAGTGTCTCTTCTTCTGTTGAGGTGCAGTGCTCGAACTATGGAGACCGCAGGAAGTGCACTGCTGTAACGGTTTTTCAGCACTGTCAGTGTGTTGTGTACGGACATAAAATATACCTCCTAGTCACTTCTCCCCGGAGAAGGACAACCAAGCTGAGGATTGAAGTCGCCCGCTAGTATGCTGATGTCAGAATGTTTAGTGTGCTTCAGAAGGTCAACTAAGACGTCGTAGAATGCATCTTTGGTAGCATCCGAACAGTTATCTGTTGCAGTATACGCCAATATAATGAATATACGACGTTTTTTTGAGTTGTGTTAATAGGATTTAATCTATGTACTGAGTCTGAAGGCGCACAAGCAACTGTTCGCTTATATCCAACAGAGCAAACACCACTGTGCTCTGGGATTCAGTGCGATTCCGATTCCAGCTTGACCACGAGATTCATCGTCACCAGGGGCCTTGAAAGGGCACCAAGTGAATCAACAGTTACGTGGAGGTGGATAAAGGCGAAGAACAGTGCTAGAATGGTAGGGTCACGTATCCGAGATACAGCACATATTACGCTTCACATTTGTGGAAGCATATACCAAAGCAGCACTTAAAGGCTCCAATGATTGTCAGTTATCTTGGCATTAGAAAACAATGATCACCAGAGGGTGGAATAATGGGAGCAAGTGTTGACGTTAAAGCAGAACGAGAGGGTGGTGGTGGAAGAATAATGTCATTGTCAGGAGAACAACGGCTTATGATACTTTTCGGTCGTTTATTTTGCAGAAGGTTGTTAACTTAAGAGATATATTACCCTGACTCAGAAGTCTGGCATGCGAGAAACAGCAGGAAATAGGGTTTACTTGGGAAACCCTACTTGGATGTAGTGACCAAACAGTCTGACTCAATTGGAAGTGAGTCTTGGCTCCATCATCATCATCATAACAGCCATGAGCCTGACCAAAAGGTACTGTGGCTCGGGCCGCCGCTCACCTCAACAGTGACGTAGAATATCCTAGAAGAAAACGTTAGTGAGGAGGCTGAAAATTAATAAGAGAAGACTAACAGGAAGAATTAGAAATGGTATGGATACAGGTCCGCCATTGACTGCGACACATCGCCATCTCGGATAGCGTCTCTAACTAACGGTTTGAGTGATTACGAAGACCCCAGTCAGGCAGGCGACACTTACCCACTTTGCTCAATGAAGCAGTCAGGGTCTTCATATTTTGTGACCACGTTGTTGCTTGACCACCACGCGAGTCTTGGCTGGCCTGAAGGCGCAATGAATGGGGCACTGACGTCAGATTGTGACCACTGTAGTAGATGTGCTTGAAATTACACCAGAGTGCTGAACGATACTGAAAGTGTTTCGAAAGTATTTGATAAGCTGGAAATCACGATCAACAGTTTGATGATCGGAGCGCTGTTTTGTTTGAGGGTAATCTTTTAACCCCATTATTTTTTATGCCGAGGACAACAGTGCCACAACTATGAAAAGAAGCCCCGCTGTATAGTCGCAGAATAGCACCTAGTTGTCCAAACAAACTTGCGTGGTGAGTAAAGCGATATACAACGTTGAGTACAACTGCTTTTTGTCTGGCTGCACCCTTTTGGTCTGTCTGACACGGTACTGTCTGGTAGGAACGAAGTCCTAGCGTAGCCCTTAGGATCGATGCAATTCTTCCCATTGGGTCAGGGTAATCAAATAGGTAAACCTCTGCTGTATAACATAAACCTTCGTTTGTGAGTAGTATAGTGCGTACGGTCGGGAACTAAAGGACGGATCTCAACGCCTGGAAGACGATGGATCAGAGGCGACCATTAGAAGCGTGTGTGTGCACTATTGTAGTGGATTACCAAACCGGAAATGCGTGTATTCCCACTCTCGGTGGAATACCTCAACGCGGCGGCACGGCACGTCCAAAAACCCATAGTGATCGGATCGCGGACAACACGGGCAACCGGACGAGCTACCGTTCAACGAGATCGGATCAACGGACGAGACATGGTAGGCAGAGTGGGATTGACGACCAGATCAGAGGCAGGATTATTTCAACACTCGGTAGAATATCTCGACGCGATTGTGAAGTACAGTCAGAACCCACAGCGGATAGAGTGCGGACAACACGGGCGACAGGATGAGCTATCGCCCAACGAGATCACAAAACGGACAAGGAATGTCAGGCGGAAAACCCGTTTGGCAGAGAGGGTCGGTCACACACACACACACAAACCGAGCCTTAGTGCAAACGACATGTGAGCGAAAACCGGAGATGGTGTGTGTTGTGGACCGCAATACCAATTCATAAACGCGAGCGCGCACGCGGGATGGCAACCAGAGAGTTGGGCAATGAAGATTGTGCTTTGTTGGACGCCTTTTCGCTACACCAAAGTGAATGGCAATGTAGTGCTGCCCAATGTGTGCGGACACACGTCGGTCATGCAAACTAGTGTGCGCGTTCGTTGTCCTGTGTTTTCATGTAATCTGTAAGGGATTTTGTGCAACGCTCAACTTCGCAGGCCAGCCTTTTTTTGCGGTCACAACACCTCTAGTAGAAACATGTTAGGAATCATCATTCAAGTCACAGTTTTGCTGTTCGTACTGTATAGCAGACGGCTGTTATGAACACGAATCCAGCTCTGTAACAGACAGTAACAGCGTTGGGATGTATGTTCAATTATCAGGCGCGCTGAATGGAGAAGATCGAATTTAAAGTTCTGCAATTTCCGATATGACATACTCCTCTATCAGCTTCCAAAATTTACAGAAAAGACACTAGATGGTAAGGTGAATCGCATATGACAATGGAGACCACCGTGAGGATGTAAGGACGTAGTGTGTGCGTTATTAAGGGCACAGAAACCGTTTCATATCAAGTCCCCGGAAACGGATTGTAATTACCACTGGTACATATTGATGCAAAGCAACTGCACTAGCTTCTAGTTTACACCCAGGTGTCAAAGTGTGTTTTGTAGCCAATGCAATCTCTAGTGAAGTGTGACAAGTCAGAGCCGTTTTGTCAGTCACATTCACTGAAAAGTTCAGACAACTGCAACCAGAACGAACTCACACTTCCCTGAGACATATTTCCATAATCAGTGTGCATGGTAAAACACGGCTGACTTGTACCGGCCTCTACATTGTCATATTCGAGTGTTCGACGCCTTGAGTTCTCCAACTTGTAGTAAGCATGCAAAAAAATCGTGGCATATGACGAACTTCGCAACCGGAACTCCATTAAGATATACGCAAATACACGCTAACTAATGGGAAAAATCAACACTGACGTTACCACACATGTGCTCCACACTACGATGACAATTTGAAATGACTCCACTATCAATCTGCTGCTCAACCAATCCCACGATCGTAATAACATGCTGGACAGTTTTTCGAGACAATTCGGCCACAAGGCGTGTGGTTCCAAAAGTCTCTTAAGAAGTTGCACGTTGTCATTGACTGATAGCCGTTCTCGTATGGGTAGGAGAGCTAGTTCACATCGGTAGTCAATCTGAGTATGCGGCCCACTTACTGAACCTATATTTCATAGACGTACTGATATCACCAACTCCCTCCCTCCTCTTAACAAGTTTTGCGCTACCAATGGACTGTCACAGACTGCAGTGTTCTCATCATATAAACCACAGATTGTCCGTCCAAAAAGCTACGACGTCAGTGAGGTAGTTACCGTGATCATGACAAGGTAACAACTACACGAGTACATTTCAAGCTTTGACCCGAACCAAGAGGATGTCATCGTTCCGGTTGTCGTGGGTTTTGATATCCAAATGAAAAAGATTCACCAATCTGCGTTACCTTTATGATTGTTATATGATGTTCTAACACCACTTCTGCAGATGAGAACGATTGCTGAAAGGTACTAATCACTCAAACAAAGTACTAAACACCAGGATGTCTGTATAGTGTTGACAAACAATGAAGTGGCGAGTGGACAAAAGAGAAGATCCACAAAAAACGATCCTCTTGAACATTATCGTTTCGTTATACTTATTGTATTTATTCCATAGACAAGAGATCTAAACAGTCACTATCTCCCTCAACCCCTTCTATCATAAACTACAAGTCACGGAGACTCAAGTACAAGGGGACAGTTCCTGATCTGCGACTGTTTTCACGTCCCTTTGTCCAGGTTTCAGTTTCTCACCGTATGCTCTATTTGCAGTGGATCATTCGTGTGTAGTAACCATTAGATGAATACACAATGTGAACTTGAAGACTTGGCTGGTGTTCACACAACCAGTGTTTCTTGTAACCAAGATGAAAGTCAGATTTATTGACGACAAATGTTGATTGATCCTTTCAAAAAATCAGACTGGTTTTGACAACTGAGAATAAAGATAAATTGAAGATAACTATGCAGAACAGACACGTAGGCGAAGAAACTGAATGAAAGAAGACTGGTTTCAGAACATACCTGTTTCCTCTATCTTCAAAATAATCTTCCACAGCTCGCTAGAAGATGAAAATGAAAAATTATGAAAACGAGATGCACACTCGAGAGTTAAAGAAACAGTCTAAAGGTTTAGTTGAAACCCACTCAAATTTCAAACAGAAAGAAGTGGTAGAAATTCTGCTGAAAATACATAATGCATTCGGACTGTCGACCACATGCGGACAAAATACTTTTAATGAAAAAGACAATGAGTGAGTGAAACTGTCCAAGTCAGAATCACAGTGAAATATTTCAGAAAAATAGTCCATATAGATCCTGGATGAAATGTTAAAATTTGCTCGTCAGTCACACTAGGCAATCTTTGCATATATAACGACGTTATGAAGAGATTTCGAAAATTTAATCTCAATTACAAGAGTTTCGTCGAAATCTGTCATGAAATGAAAACAAAAGGTTATGCAACAATTGTTGATGAGAATGATAATTATTATGCTATCTACATAATGGGCACGACAGAATCAGACACGATCAAGTGCTCGTGTGGATGCAGAGTGGTTAGTTGCAACCAACGTAGTTCCAAAGAATGGTCGAAGATTTCGGAGGAGCACACGGCTAATTTTTTAAGGTGCGTTGACGGAAAGTCTTCCTGCCTCTTTACTGTGTTTCCTCGTTTCCACGATACTCGTCAGTAGGGCCGTTTGAGATGGATTTTTATGCAGAGTTTTAGAGCACCCTCTCTGAATCAAAACAACCATCGTCGATTACTGTGCTATTATTTGGTAAGTTGTGTTTACACAAAATCTGACAGCTCCGTGAAACAATGAGTCTGCGATACTGCAAAATCTAATTAGGATGAGCAGACTGCATTATAAGAGAATTACTCATTTCCGTGAGCTTACCAAAAACAGTCGTCTTGAAGTGGTCCCTAACTTCATGGATTTCTGCTATTGAACTGAGATATACTGTTTACTGTGACACGCTGAAAAAACGCCATCTTAAGAAAACTGGAAATAAAACGTGTCAAGAACAAAGAAACGCTCTCTACAAAAGTGATAGGTTATGGGGTAAAAGACAGAAACGCCAAAATGCTTCCTTAGCTTAGGGACAGAATTGGCTAACAAACGCACGACAAGAGATAATAAACAAGCTTCAAAGAAATCCAATATCAGCCGAAGTTCACCTACAAAGTTGCCAGAGAGAATCGGTTTCAGTTCAGTCACGTTCCATCACAGAGCATTATCAAATAATGTGCAATTCGGTTACTATGGTTGGTTTCCATAAATGAAAATCAAACAATCACCATTTCCTGGGGGTATCGTTTACACGGATCAAACAGACGCCGATTATCATGGAAATGGCATTCGAAATAATCGGGCCCACATGTGCATCAGAATAAGCTTAACCACGGTAATAGTGTGAAAATAAAGAATATAGACTCTTTAGCCTCAAAGTTATAGTTCAGCAGAAGTAAAGATTATCTTCTAAAGATGTTATTGCCTCATACTGGGCTCATTCAGTTCGGATGTGTGAAATATTTGGAGAACAAGACGGCTCAGTTTGAGAAATTTTGACTTAACTGTCCATATCACCTCGGACTATACAACAACAGACCAGGATATCCTTGGCCGTCCAGTTGAGCACAACAATTGTAGTTTGTCCAGGTGGGAGGTTCGAGACCATCCACATCACTGATTCGAAATGCTCTAGGATAAGGCATTATGTAGCAGTCAAAGAGGAGCCTTTGTTCCTAAGATTGTTGACTCCTCCTTCGCAAGAATCCCCGTTTTTCTTTCTTATTCAGTTTTTCGTCGTGCATTTGTAAAATTTGACTTAAATTTTGTAATTATATGTCACTCTGTTGCTTCGTGGACTGCTATCAGAACGACTGGTAGCCCTAGTTGTAGTATCAATGGGTGTGGTTCAACGGTGAAAACAATGACTATAGCCTGATATCTCAAGATGACCAACCGGCGCAAACACATATCGAAATCTAAGCTGCCACAAAAAAAAGATACTTATCGGAGCGAATTGATATCAGTTGCGTTGTTATTTTATCCAACTCGGGATATAGTTGATTTGTAGAGTAGCGCATGATATTTAGCAAACGGTACCTAGGCAATCGACACAGGAAGGCGAATGTATATGAATAAAAGTGGATCAATCCAAGTGTGATTACCATGTCTCTTTCACATGGAGACCGAGCCAACTGGCAGAAGTCAAGTGACTATTATCATTTATTTTATTCACGAGTGTACATGTGCGTGTATGATCATTTCAAGCTGAGTGTTGGAAGGTATACTGTCTGCACATTTCTGTTCAAGAGTGTATACGAGCATCGACTGACCGTTCATTGGTAGCCTGTATGTCTTACAGGTTCAGTTTCGACACTGAGGTTGCAGTAAGTAAACCAAACGAGGTTTCCGTTGGAAATTTACACCTGTCAAGTCAGTGGATGTAACGATTACATTGTTTTGCCGTAATATCTTGTTTAAACAAAAGCGGTTATTATTCAATTCTGTTGATTATTTCATGCGGGATCAAGAGAATCTTGCTCAAAGTGAGGTGTTGTGACGAATGTCATTTTTAGTCCATGTTTCACTGTCTCACCTGATCGAACTTCTCTTACTCTAGCCCTGAACCGGACTGTGTTACGTTGCTCAGAAAGTCACCCACCGTATCGCGAAGGGGACCGCGTGCAACAAGGTAGTGCACCTTCAACACACTCAGAAAAGAGTAATTGCAACGTGACGCTTGCAAATAAAAGTCTATTCTATCATCTTACTCTCGACCACACACCATTCTACAGCTTCCCTGTTGGCAAGCGCAGCATATACAAGAAAGTCGAGTCAGGAATGACCCTGACAAGACAGAGACGCCACACACCACAGAGTACGCAATGTAAACGACTACGATACTAACGGCTATTAAGATGAAACACCGGATCGTCCAAATCACCAATGTGATGGTAGGGACCGTCCCGAAATGGCAAACACTGTTTGGTTTCATCAGGATGGGGAACCGAAACTAGGCAGTGAAAAATTAGCAACTGTTATTAGTAGAACTGGCACCACGATTCTGTTCGTTTCTTTGCATATTCAAGAACACTCGGTTACTTGCCGGTGCTTGCTGTGCACGATTGCCTCCTCGGTTATGACTGTTGAACGCCAAACAAAGATGAACACATTTGCATATTGGGCTATGAAGTATTGTGCCGAGATAATAGTAGAACAGATGAATCTGGCTTTTGGGTTGCGGAAGCGCAACGAACGAACGCATCGTCGACGAGTGCTTGGGAGAAACATTCTTGGAGAGAGCGATGGACATTCAATCTATTCAGTGATCGCAGCACGATACAATCGGACGTTTTAGGGGGAAGTCGAGAGAGGAAGCAAACAACACGAACCTTCGTGCCGTCAGCTTGACAGTAAACTATGCACACTGTTTACTACGGAACTGGTCCACTGAATTTCGTCAAAAAGGTAGGCATGGTAAAAATCGAATTTTTGAAAAAATTCATTACAGTGTTCAATTCCACTGATAAGAACAGTGATTCTGATCGAAGGTAAAAAGATGAGACAATAACAAACAGGTTTCTGTCACAACTAATGAAACACCGGTGGTGGGACAAAGAAACACTCAAAACAGTTTGTACCCTTCAGAAGTTTGAACAAAACAGTCGAAGTACGAAAACTGGTAGATGTAAGCGTCACGTATTGGCTTACTTATTGGATTTAAGCTAACATGAAACGGTTTTTTATATCGGACGGTTAGGGGGTGAGATGTATAGTCAGTCGGCGAGACTCTCTGAAAAGCGCACGAATCTTGTGTTGAGAGGTTGTCGCAATCAATAGACTGAAGCCGGCCTTGTGTGTTCAGAAACAATAGTTCGTAAACTTGACAATGGTCTGAACTAAGTGACCTTTCCTATTCATCCCACCCACCCCCAACTGTTCGATATAAAAAACCGTTTCATGTTATTGTAAATTTGGTGCTGACGAGTCAATAAGAAATGTTTACACTGAGCAGTTTTCGTGTTCTAACTGTTTTGATCAAACAAAAAATACTGTCGAATTCGAGGAACAAATATAAAAAGACTAACCTCCAAATCCCAACCACGATCCTGTAGGTAGGTCATCGCTAGTGCGTTATCTGTCGATGTGAGTTCTGCGAACCGAGAACATCGAGCCAAATAATCTACGTTTTCATCAGCGGTAGTGTTGGGATCAACATCCATAGAAACAATGCGACGCGGCATATCTAGAACATCACGAGAAAACGTAGCTATATTAGACAACACTGATGATTAATCTAAAAAACTGACAGAGAGTATTTGATAATACAAAAAATGAGCCCGAAGTGGACATAACCTTCTAGAATTGAGCAGACAGATACATAATAGACCAAACTATGTCATCGGCTGAAATATGATTCAGGCCGGTTTATAACCGGTGATTCCGGCACAACCTCTAAACAGTCGGTAAACCTACACGTTGATGCCGTTTCAATTCTGTTCGCAGAGCTGTTTCAGATCATGTGGAATAGTCACAAACATGAGATATTTGGAGTAGGCAGGACATGGGTAGCTAAACGAGAATAGAGACAATGGATCACCAGACGAGTGTGTACTGCACGCATCGAACTATTCCTGAGCTGCTGATAAGGTGGAAACGAAACCGATATGATCAGTCAAATAGACTTGCCAAAGATTTAACAGTTTCTCATAGGGAAAATTGTAAACTTGACATAGATTAGTTATGTGAAAAAGGTCCGTCCATCCAGTCATCAAAGTGGGCGGATTAGTCAATCCAAGACCGGCTGTCGGATGTCAAGTAGCATCATAATCATTCATTGTTGTTCATTTATATTAGCTCTAGCTCATCCTAGAGAATAAGGTGACTGCTAATTATCCCTTATTGTCAATAGCTACGTGCGCACGAGACTGTCAAGCAAAACACTATAAATATAACGGCCCGAACATCTCTGCACTGAACCGTGATTTCTCGTCAATGATTTCAATGGATTGAGCACGCGCTTCGTAAACCATCGTGCCGTTTGACTTATCAAATAACCCGTGAGATGTCGGGAGAGGTGAAGCAGCGGTCGAAGAATTACGTGGTATCGAAGCCCAAAACGAATCAACGCGTCTTCTTGGTTGGGAATTCAAGAATTCAGTATGGACAGAAACGCTGTCTGAGATAACAAATGATTGTGAGTAGTGGCACTTGTATGAAGGGTTTATCGTATCGTGTCCATCTACATTTGTTCCGTTACGTTATACCCGTTCCTGTACCAAGCGATCTTCATCAGACCAAATGATCCAACAACAGATCAAATTACATTTGGAGTCGAGAGGATGTGATATACATATATATGCATATATATGTACATACATATATACACACATCCTGTCAGCTTCAAACGTAACTTGATCATCTGGCCTAACGAAGGTCGCAAGAATCCCATGACAACTCTGTCTCAACCTCCTCATGGTGTATCCAGTGATACCACGCGATGTGTGTCAGATTAGTGTGGAATGTATCAAACATTTCTCTGAAGCACAAGAAATAGACGAAAACTAATTGGCCAAAATGTTCTTTAACTACTGTGAACAAGTAGTGACGTATTTTTCAATGGAAAGCCCCAGATATCAACGCAGCTTTAGGCAGCAATCTACAATACATAACCGACACGTTCACATCAACAAAAGTACAGGTTATAATTCCGTCATGAATCAGAGCCCACTTTCTCTCTTTCTTTGAGCGTGACTAAGTGCCCGTAAGGAATTGGATTACCAGTAGGCTTAGCAAAAAGCTCCAAACATGCTCACTTTGATCTGACGAATAGCCCAAGCAATTCTGTGATTTATTTTGGCGTTGTGTATCTCTGATAACAGAACACAGCCAGCTTATTCTATGCACACCAGATTATGCCGCTTTACCCTAAACATTAGCTGCTACGGGCCATTCTGCTTAAAATATGCAACCTAAACGCGATAAAGCTGTGGCCAGTAACTGTGTGCATAATCGTCTCAGCGTCGATAGCATAGAACCCCCTGAATCTTCGATTAAGCAAACCAACTGCTGCGGGATCGATATTTTAATTTCATGAGAAGGTGAGAAGATACTTCACAGTGAGCTTACGTAAATGACTAAGAATGCAGACCAACAATATCACGATAATGGAATTGAGAAAGCTGAGGGTGGTTCTGTGCATCTAAACATGCGTCGGACGGTTTAGGAATAATAAAAAGTAAGTCGATAGAAATCTTCAGTTCCCAAAATTAAGTAAAAATAGGAACATTAAAGATAGTACGATACAGAAAAATGAGCGGCAGAGAAGCCCTATCATATTTTATCCGGTTAGTCTCGAGTTTACTTTGGCATTCAGTAAACAAAAGCAAACCAGCGGAAACTAAGAATTCAAATGTACCTATGCTATTCCGAAAGGTCAAGTAGTTGTGAATGTGCACGTTAAACCGGTGCAAGAGTTCACCGAACGATGACATTGTTACGACACACTGTTTCAGAATTGAAACACACGGACTCTGAAACGGTGTTCTCTGCTGAACAAACATCTCATCCGGCGCTGTAGCCTTGAATGGTTTCTTTCCGAGAAAGTCAGTTGGACTGGGTAAAAGTACACAACGTATCATCAGAAGGGATTGACGGAAGATCCCAAAAGGTAGGCGTAAGTCTACTCTTGAATATCGAGAGTACATTGGGAAATGTTCCAGTTTACGAAGCCTGTCTAAACGAAGTATCGTAGCTTGGTTTGTGGCGCTTCGTTATAGTTTCTCGACAAGAGCATAAAACGAGTACATACCATCAGATTGAACATGAGGAAAACAACCAGAGCGAAGCGCTGCTAACAGCCAAACTAGTAACCAGAGCAATCAATTTGTTTCCCTAGCCGCTAAAACACAGACGGGATAGAGGTCAAAGTTAACTGAAACAACTTTCCCTGGGTTTCGTTAACGGGTAGTAGTAGCCTGTTTATCCTATCCAAGAAGGCACTCAGTGCAGCCTGAATGGCGTGTTGAACAGAGGCTGCCTTCTCGCGGCTAAGCAGTGCGTAACGTTCAAATCATTATGCATGTTCTACTTCTGTTTCTCTCGTAAACAGTATCATTTCTATACCAAACGGTGATGTCATCAACACGCAATATTAACTGGAGTTTGACAAGATGTGGGATGTCAAGCGAGAACAAAAAAAACAATGATCCTGGTACAGAACCCTGTGGCATGCTGCTAGCTACACAGTGCATTTCAGAAAATACGCTGTGATGTCGGAAGTTAATATTGTATACATTTGGATAAATACTAAATATTTTCCTCACGGTCAGTTCACACTGACCTATATTGTTTCACGCAACAGCAACTGTTCAGTTACGTACTGAGCGGTGCTCCTTATGTTTTATCATTTTTCCACGACCGATACGTGATTAAACCTGATCGCTTCACCATCAGTAAAATATTTTGTGCACCGCTCCGGTATTCTTTGCGTCTGAATAGGTAAGTGTGCCCAACTAGAACATACCTGTCAACAGCCTTAATGGTCGCATCCACCATGAATGACCAATGATCTTCGAGTAACAGATGCGCCGTAGCATCAACCCAATGGATGCAAAAAAGAATCGACCGATCACAGGCAGTTGATGTGGTCAACCTCAAATTTCCACCACAAAAATATCCCTACAAAGTTGAACCGAGTGTCACCTGAGGGCGTGTGGGTAATAGTAGTGTAATAGAATAGTCGAAAAATGTATGCAAACCACAGCACATCTAATTAGAACCTATAAGAAAAGCACCTACGCTCAGGTCTATCATATCTACTACTCCTTGAGAAATCAAAAAGTGCTAAATATGGAGATTCACTGGAATTAAAGGTTTGAGACACTGAAAATCAAAATAAGCTTTATGAGTGGTATGGGTTTTTTTAATTAAAAAAGAGTAGCGTTTGCTGTTTTTTTTTCGGATTGCGGTATCAACGTACAACATCCTGAGATGCCACTGTCTTTCAGTACGGATGCAAAATGATTGGCTCTTTCATGTAAAAGCTACCTGACAATAAGTCCCTTAACTTGTAACCACGTTTTAAGTAGATACTTCGTTGCGCACTCTCTTTCCCTCCACTGTTCAGAGGGAGTGTACCAAGAGAAGCACACTAAAACAACTATGAGGATCATTACTAATACTCCCCATCACTCTTTTGTTTGTACTTAGATGATGTAGTAAGGCGTGTACAATGTGGCAGTTAAGCATCGGTGGTAAGCACTGATGTATTGCTGTCTATGATGATGATGTGTACCCGAAAGGAAATTAAGCCAAAGTGGATGCGTGGAAGTTGAAAACCATAAACTTAAGGTTCCCTCAACATATCACAGATTTTGTGAGATGGTTTGAGGAAAGTCTGCGAAAAGTAAAGATGTTTGCTTTTTGCAAACCGTCTTGACAGGAAAATTTTCATATTCAAATGCGGCGTGTTCACGAATTGATAAAAGTGAAGTAACTTGTGAAGTATCTCATTCACTGCTTAGAGGTAATCTTCTATGTGTTTGGAACGGTGAGCTGGCAACATTATCAATTTACCACTCGTTGTTCAATACTTTCCATCGTATATATAGGCAGTCAGCTCATCGTATTCAAGGGCTCCGTCGAATATCGATGCTTCATCCAGTCACCATATTTATTACATTCGTACAATGGCTTATTCGAACACATAATGGGATTAGTGACATCCAATCGTTCACGACCGCCTTCAGCCTGACCAAAAGGTACTTTGGCTCAGGCCGAGCCTCATTTCACCGGTGACCTGGACTAGCCTATAAGTATGCTGAAAAAGGCTGAACACCGATACAAGAAACCTGAGAACTAGAAATGGTACAAACGCCAACATTCAGCGCGGTAGGACGAACATGAGAATTCTCCAGATTTCGTAACTCCCTGGATGTTGGCAATCACTTGTTCATTGTAAAGCAGAATAGTGTGTAGTGAAAATTGCCACAGCAGCTGCGTTTCGTGGCAGTTTTGGTTTAGCACTAGCGCCCGGATGATTCGGCGCAGTTTGTTTACTTCGGTCGACTGTTCAAGGTTCTCTATACAGTTAGTTCACCCGTGCGCTTCATGCTGACAGACGCAGAAGATTCGTTATAAAGATCTGTTTTTGTGTATTCTTTAGCACATAAAGCTATAAGACCGAGGAAAATCAGACTGGCTAACCGATGAAGCGACGGAAACAAAATATAACTGCTTCAAGTGTCACATATTGAAACCGTAAATGTGCAGAAATGTCTGGAGTTGATTGCGTCAGACGCGGACAAATTTAGAGACACATCCCATAGTAAGGATGCAAAATGGTATAATCTGATTAATATAGAAAAGGATTCAACCGAACTGGAGCGTGCGGTTTATGAGAACCTTACATGGAGTGTTACATATCACCAATCTGAGCGAGGTTCATTGAATCGGAGCACATACACCATGGAAACTTCTCGAAACAAACAACAGGGTGGATCTCAGGCAGCAACCACCACTTTGGTATTGGTATGTTCACCGAGCTTGGCATTTTGGTTGCAACCTAAATGTCAAACTTGGTAAACCGATACGAAAACCATCAATCCGAGCTACGAACAACGTAACCACTGTTCACAACTATTCGAAGCAACCACCACGTATGTATTTTCGTGGATGGTACCAGTAGTTAAGGTCAGTTAGTGCCAGTAAACCGGATTGAACCTGACAAATCACAAGACTGGCAGCCTCAACTAGCGGTGCACTTTTACACATGTGCATTCGTTTCTCGGTTCGAACAGCCTGATACACTTCACCGAATAATACCCACTGTTCGATTCACATAAATCTGCTGAATTTGAAAACAGCCCGCCTTATTAAACACCGTATCACGATCAGTTTGACAAAAAAATAAACAACCTAATCAGTATGAATCACCGCCGAAAAGATGTTTTCGTTGTAAGAAAATTGAAGTTCAGGTACATAGATTGGTTGGTCAGTCAAAGCAGTGTCATCATGGAATATCTGGTCATTTTGGACGAAAAGTATTTATAGTACATGATCTTATGGTAAGTTCTTGTAGCCCTAAAAATAGACATCATGATCCAGAAAAAATAACACACTTCCCAACTGCATAGAGTAGACCACACATTGATCGAATTACCATCAAGTTGAATCGTGAGAAAGGTAATATCATCGTTGAACGGTTCACCTCTGAGCATAATCTTCCATCTAACTTCCCGTGACGGAAGCGCGACACATCAATTCGTTTTCCTTACTTGAATCAACCGTTAAATTCGGCATCTGACAGTATACAGAGTCTGATGGAATTGTGCTTATTCAAATGAAGTTGAGTGCTTGAACGAGCGGTGTTCATCGGTACCGAAGGGCAAGTGATATTACCAGTAGTAAAGTGCCCATTCAACTCTGGGCAAGTGCATATTTCGTAAACACACACTTAAAAGTGCAGCAAATGGAGGAAAAGAGCCGAGCTCTATCTAGAGCGGAACCCGTCCATTTAACCGATGGCAATTACGCCTGTCTAGTTTTCCGTTCAACAGTTTAGTCTTCAATGAATATGATTGCTTTGACTGCAATTCACTAGAAGAGAGTGTAATCCAGTTAAACTGCTGAGTAATGTAATGAATGACCTTTCAACCACATGCTCTGACTGAGTTCAGAACATTCAATGCGATATTCTGTGGGCAGAACGTAAATAAGTCACAGCTTTGTGGTTAGATGAAAAATTCTATGTGGTCAGGAAACTAATCAAAACTTCATCATCATCATCATCATCATCATAGACAGCAATACATCAGTGGTTCACACTGATGCTTAACTGCCACACAACCATGAAGAAGAAACAAACCCTATTTAAGAAGAGGAAAAAACAAAAGGGAGAGGGTAGGGGACCTAACCACTAAAAATAGCTACGTCTACATTCAAACATAC
>JTDE01003085.1:17811-54670 GCA_014338405.1 Paragonimus skrjabini miyazakii | reverse complement strand
TTCCAAGCCAGCAAAGGAGACGAATACAAGACGTCAAACTTAGCAGGTGAAACCTATCGAACAAGCCAAAATAGTAGTCAGAATCTTGAGATTTCATGCTCAGTTTGTTGTCACGTGATTGGCTTTAGGCGATGCGGTAAACGCTCAACTAACAAAGAGAATGGAAAGTGAGAAATCAAGATCACATGCACAGAGACATGGGATTGTAAGTAACGACTGGCCAGACATAAAATTGCCAGAGTAGGTTGAGACGTTCATTCAGCATGAGCCAGACGTACGCATATAGTACTCACACTCAGATTAATCGTAACTCTATGTATCAGCCATGTCTCAGAAATAATGACTATCTGCGTTACCACTGATGAGAACAAACCACACACACACAATCACCATTTACCGACTGACCATGCAAGTGATCCTTATTTGTTCTCATAATCCAACAATTCATTAAGCTATACAAAAAGGATCTTGGAAATTTGGTAATCATTCAGGAGATGGAAAACACCAACGGTTCAGACTTGAGGTGATGGCGATAGGGGCCCATATGGACTGCTAATCATCAATAGGAAGGAGTGAATAGAACTTTATTGGTCATGCCCCTAATCAAATTGTCAGTGAATCGCTACAAACATTTACAATACAATTTATCCCCCAAGAAATAACGACAAGATAAGGCTTTGGTCCAAAAATGCAACGCTGCATGGAGGGTTAAATTACATTATAATATTGGATGATTATCTCGAACTATTGAAAAACCTGACAGTAATGTCAGTCCGTAAAGCCAAGTGGCCCAGTTCCTTCCAGTGATACGGAACAGCAGAAGCATCCATATCTAGGGTTGATGCTTTCCAAAACATGATAGCAGGTAAGACAGGAGCAGGTAGCAACAACACGCAGAAGACGAGGTGGTTACCTTCACCGAAACTGTATCCGCTGGGTTGTAATACACAAGAGCGAAAGCACAGACCTCTTCACGGCAAATTCACACTAAATGCGCAGCTCATTTTCTACCAGACCGTGCAAACCACTCAGGATAAGATGTCTAGTTCGGGAAAACGTGAGGAACGTGTAACGATGTGCACCACACAAACAATGGGAGAGTTACCGGAATTGAGCAAAAGACTTTCAGGATAATAACCATTTTGGAAAGCGAGCGAAAGTACATCAAAAAACAGTGAGCAGGAAGTCATACCACTTTTGCATCTGATCGATGCACTGATACCTACGTCTCAAGTTTCGTGAACGGTCGATTTCAGATGTGCGATTCAAATTGTTTTCGTTTACATTTAACCCAACAACAAACGTGAATTGAACAGCACAAAGCATACACACAATGACAGACAAACAACAGAGAGGATGAATATTCGCACACTGTCTACAATGATCTACAGAAGTCGTCGGCTGGAGAATCTTTGTACGTCATTCGTACAGCATGAATTCGGAAGTCAGTAAAAGTATGAAACTGAATGTCAACAGCCTATGACGATAAAACCGATAACAATTTTAAAATAAGATAAACGCAAGAAAACGATAACTTATACAAGTCTTGACAACAGAAGTTTTTAACCAAACATCAACACTCCAATTCTCGAGAGAAGCATAGCAAGTTACAGAGTTACGATCGATCGGATTGAACCGCGGCCTGTTTAATGTACATGGCCACTGATGAGTAGATGAAGATTGTCAATTGAACACAACTCTCATTTGATCGTAGCTATCAAACACAGAAGGTTCAGCTGGTTCATTTCACATGAGTCGACATTAGTCACACTCATTCGAACACACTAGTACTGTCAATTCTTGTACGAACCGGGAGTTTAGCCTACTCTCCGTGGATACAATGTAACGTTACTAATCCGTACTCAGGAATCTACATAAACACAAAAGAGTTCAGCCACTAACGTTAAGGAGTAATGCACTGATAGTCTGAACGTCCGGAGAACGGAAACCGTGATTATCCTGATAGATTCGATCAATAACTGCACAACCAGAATATCTTCAGACTGTAGCCAGCGACCTGATAGAACCTAAAAAGTGATCCTCGCTTATGATTGATCAACAAAATAAGTACCGTGAATGTGATCAGTAGAACACCTAAAGTAGATCATATCCTAAATAATAGATACTTGTCAGGACGATTTGAGACGCAGTGGTAACGACGTCTGGTTATCAAGTACACGGTCGTGGGTTCGGGCCCGATTATCGCGTGGCTCTTGACCAGGTTCGAACAGCTTAGCAACATCCAATCAACAGGAGAACAAACCAAGAAGCCACCTTAACTTTAATTGTGACAAAAATGTCAGAATGAACTCACCAACAGAAACCGAATTGGTAGAAGGGTTCGGACGACTGGCTAATGCAGCCTGTACAAGTCGAATCACGGTCTCCGTTTCATCAAACCGATATACATCGAACAGCAGTTGATAGGCATCATCTCTGTCCAATGTCCAACTGGTTGTAGGTGCTGTGGTGTCAACAGGCTGATCGTCGAGCAACAGGTCAGATAAAGATGACTCAATCGATTTGAAAGACTAAAAGAATGACAGTTACATGAATAATAGGCGAAAGTGAGAGGTTCAAACAATAGTTAACAGTATGATTAAAGGCAAATAAAGCACCGTTTGGCATGTGTGAACCAGAAACGCAAAATAGGCACTAGAAAAGCTTACTTTGAAGTGGACTTGAGAAGAAAGCAGGATGGTGGTTATTGCACGATCGCTGTGATTTAACGTGGATGAATTATCAGATAAACGCTACCATAAGACGATTCTAATGAAGGTACTGATGAACAATTGGACACAATTGTTAACTTGAGATGAAACTAAATTGTGAAAGTCTAAGCTTCGGTTAGACTCGAACTAGCGACATTAACAGAATGCCTAGATATGGCACACGTTCTACCAGCTGAGATGAGAAGCTAGATCGAGAACTCAGAAATTTGACATTCAGACTCAGTTACCCGCTCATCCTACTGCATTATATGAAATTCATCAAATGATACAAGGGATTGACTGTTAACCACAATTTCTCAAGTATCTCACGCTAGAATCCATCAAGACCACCACCGAACTGTTGAATGATTTGGCAGATTTGTCAATATTTGCATATACGCTTTGATCTGGTCAGAAGAGACACTGATCGGAGTTCAGTATTCAGTTTAATTTCCGTTAGAGGATCATAAAGAACTTACATTTTATAAAAAGAATTATCATTTCAACGAGCTGCTGGCATTGAAATTATGATTAACCAGAGCTCACAACATATTACATACGAAGTGAATTAAATTGAAAACGGATTACAAAACGGTATCATATCTTGCACCATCTACAAGTGCACAGTTTGAGTCTTTTGACTGAAGCCCGAAAGAGAACGTTGAATTGATGAACTTAAACCATGAGGGCAAATGCTACATGTCTTAAGACAAAGACGGTGCCTGTTTGCTGAGCTGCCCTAGTCAAGCACAGGTTCCGTGAAATAAGACCCAGCGAGCCAAACGGAAAAGTAAACAAGTAAACAGATGAGAGAGAAAAGAAACAAACTTACATCAGCGCACAGCCAAACACGTGTAAGAGTGACTGATTAGGGTATTGACGCAATCGGTCAGACAAACACAAGAGAGCGATAAATCGAACGCGATCGGACTCTGTCAACAGGCCGTCACACCGGCCGGGTCAATTCGTGTTAGGAGACGCATCTCTTAACGAAGCAGCAAAGGTGATCGCTCCGGCTTCGAGTTAACTGATATGTGATTTTAACTCACTCAGCCCATTATGTTCAATTAGATTGCAGCTGCGCGATCGAACGCCTGTACATCATGTGAACTGTTCTCACGAGTGCATTTTCAAATGTCCCCCTACCCTCTGTTGGACCGATAAATGTAGAGTCTCTGTGGCCTAATGGACTCGCCTCGTTTGATTTTCAAATAAACGCTGTTGCCGCACCTATTCTCCTTCTCGGTTCTGGTGGCAAACGATTGAGCCCGTATTAAGGGGCGATCCAATAATTCGCTTGTCAAGATATTACGTAACAGTAACTGAAAGTTGCGAGCGTTCATTGAAGCAACACCGACTAGATAACGCTGATGTTTCGTGTGTGCGTGTAACTCGCCGAGGCAAGCTAAGTGTTTGACCTGAAACTAACCGACTGACTCTGGCAAACTGAAAAGCTACATGTTTTTCGCTGACTCCAAGGGCTTAAATATGATATATCTGCTGTGGTAACAGATATCAACACGATAAAATATACGATCAGTTTCTGTGTCAATAAAATAGATGCCGTTAAAAAAGCAAGACACAGAAACCAGACTGAGTCACGGTGAAAAGTATCCAGAGGAACGGGACGCGGTTAGGACAAAAACCGGGTTAATGTGAAAACGAACAGGCAAAAACGTACCCTCGCAGCATAATGCAAAGCCTTTCGGGGATCGGAAGGGTAGAGCAGCATACAAGCCTGTGTCAAGAACAGGCGGAAATTGACGCCCAACAGTGGCTGGAGAATGAAGTGGAAAAATAATGAAAAGTTCCCCAGTAAAACCAGCTGTGTTAAACAGTTGAAAAATAGTGGGTACGTTGAAGTCAAAGTTTTTAACGTTGATAAAATCTTATCCAACCTTATACAAAACTGAGGATATAACAGAAAGATAGTCACGACAAGCACTGTGACAAAAAAAATCTGGAAAACCGGAATCTTTTGATCCAAACGAGCAAAAGTGGAAGATAGCATGCTTATCCTCGTGTACAATTCTTAATAAGCAGATCTATATAGATGTGTCCTTCAAAGGCAATAATGGCACATGTGACGTAAGCACATATCATGCGGCCGACCAGTGTTTGTACCTAACCAAAATGCTGATTTTTACGTAATATATCGGATCACCGGTAACTGCGGTGACACACAGCTGAACCTAGGCCTTAATGGTTAGTGAGCGCGATGATGCAACGAAAAAAGAAAGGAGAACGAACGAAAGGAAACACAACGTAGTTTATTGCAAGACACGTTATGGAAGTGAGTCAAATACACAATACAAATCTCAGATCGTTCGCACTCAGTGAAGCAACGTCAAAATATAAGCCCTATCAGGATGTGTGCAGATAAACTGTTGAGTCAACACTTGGGATTAGTGATAATCTCCATCACAACAGTTTACGTGTTGGTCGTTATGCACACACAAAATAGGAGATAGTAAATGTAAACATCTGGTAATAAATGCTCTCGGTTTATAACATAAATAGTACAAAATGAAAGAGAGCGCTTACCGTCGTAGTGTAATTTTCGATTGTCAAATTAAGAAGTAGCGTTTCACGTTCATCCGGTTGCACGTTTGGAAATAGTGCATCAATAAAAGCGATTTGTGTGAGGTGAGGACTACGACGCGCCAGTGACAACAACGCTTCCAACCGTAAACGCACCCAGTCCAAATAACTTTGTTCATTCGTCAGTGTCAGGTTACTGAAGCGGTGATAACAGCTTTTGAGAACCCATCAAAACAAAGACAAGATTAACTCGGTTAGAATTCACGGTATGGATGAAAAGATTTTGCTTTCACCACATGTACACACCACAATTATATTTGCAGTTAGTAATCGTAAATTACAGCAGATCCGGATACTGTCTAGAAGACCCAAACGAAAGCATTTTAGAATCAGCACCATAATCTCTATTGGCAATGACCTGCATCTGAGTAAAACAAGTTAAAAACAGGTTTAACTTCCTGATAGAAATGCATAGTTAATATCATGAGCAACAGTATTTCTGTGGCACTTACGCATAGCAATCACACAAATATCAGAGAGAAAGCAACCCTACTTTGAGTAGAAAGTATGAAAAAAGAATACGATCCAATATACGAGAAACGGTCAAGCTCAAACCAACGGCGCCAAGGTGAAAAGGGGTTGCAAACAAACATGTTACATGAATGAGAAAAAGGGAACATACGCAACGAATTTCGCTATCCCACATCAACAATTAAAGATATTCTAGAGAGAACTTAGCAGATCAACGACAACACCCACGTCACTGACCCCGAATACGCGTCGTTCCCCTACTAGTCAGCAGTCTCAAGAAACTGAAACCGTTGGCCGCATCAAGGATTATCGGACGACGTAGAACAGTTCTTTCAGAATTGTTCTACGCTTTGGACTCTCAGTAGTTATGCTCTTCGAAGAACGAGTCGTCAACCCGCCAGAACTTTGATCCAATATAGTTCGTCAGCTTCATCTTCGGTATCGGGCATCAGTTGAAAGAAAACGTTCGATCGCACCGTGTCTACTGGCCCGCTACCGCTACGGTTATGCTTCCGCATACAAAGCACCACCGAATAGGCTAATTTAGCCTTAGAAATTTATAACGGCTCTATGGTTCATAGTACACCTGGTTTCCCTTGTACTTCCCGACTGCTGTCGACGCATAACCAGTGATCCTCCAGACGACAGTCACTATCACAGGATCAATCATCCAGCGACTTTGGAGAATGATAAATCAATTCGGGTGTACAGAAACCATGGTTAGTGAAAATGAAACAGTTTATTTCATCAATATTTTCGTAAATCAACCAACAGAGCGACATCGATCACGTGAGATCATCCAACAGCCAGACGGAGGTCTTTATGGATGCGTGTAAACGAATGACCACAGAATTAAAGGGAGACAGTTGCTGTGCACTATCGAACGGCGCTGAATCCGCAAACGCCAGAAAGCCGGAGCGATTACGAGAAGGAAGATCCGCTTACACCAACAGCAAGTGAACCAGGAATCGGGAATACAACCATGGAGAACAGATTCACTTAACACCGCAAAAACAAAAGCTGATAGTTCTGCATCGACCACAGGGATTTAGCACGCGATTACGATAACCATGATGCCAAATGAGCCAGGAATTACATTCACAGAAGCAAGGGAATGTCAGTACTGAAATTAGAGTAGGTTCAACCCACTGGCACTTCAGAAAACTTACCAAGATAGAGTAAGGTTGATTTTAGTTGACAGTTGTGGTTACCCTCAAAGAAAACTTGTAACAGCCAACAGTAAGCAAAAACTGTCATGTGCGAAGCTTATGGACGCTGGATCGATCGAGGACGACCAACGATACCTCAACACATTAATTCTAGAGTTCGATCGTACGATCAGCATTCGCAAAGAGAACCACGATTCTGGAATCACACACCTTAGATATCAAGCTATCACTGAAATAAGACCAGCGCGGGATTCAAATGTATTTCCGCATATTCATACAGCATCTACTTCATGTATGTGCGGAGAGATTTCCACACAGGTTGAAAAGCTGCCAGCGGGCAAAAACATTAGTTACACAGAGAGTGCTTTCATCAATGTGTGCTTACCGGTCCTTTTTATTCAGTAGAAAGGTCATTCATCCGAATTTACTTGCGTTAATTATTCGTTCATCAGGATTATTTAGGTCACAGACATTTTTCGTGCATAGTCGAACCTCATTAATGGACAGAAATGAAGTCACTTAACGGTCTGCTACATGTTCAGGTGTATTGGTTTGTAAGTCAAAATAGTGCCTTTGTGAAAATGACGCGCTATTTACTTCATCATCATCATCATCATAACAGCCATGAGCCTGACCAAAAGGTACTGTGGCTCGGGCCGCCGCTCACCTCAACAGTGACGTGGAATATTCTAGAAGAAAAAGTTACTGAGGAGGCTGAGAATTAATGAGAGAAGGCTAACAGGAAGAATTACAAATGGTATGGACACAGGTCCGCCATTGACTGCGACACATCGCCATCTCGGATAGTGTCTCTAACCAGCGGTCTGAGTGATCACGAGGACCCCATCCAGGCAGGCGACACCTACCCACTTTGCTCAATGGAGCAGTCAAGGTCTTCATATTTTGTGACCACGTTTTTGCTTGACTACCACGTGGTTTGACCCAAATGTTGGTGGCCTCAGCATATAATGCCCGGTACGGTATACGATCAGATGACATACGGAGTACGTGACCCAACCATCGCAAGCTGTGCAACGTAATTAGCTGACCAATTGATCGCGCATCCCGAGCGTTCCGGAATACGCGTCGGCGAACTGCCACATTGCTCACGCGATCAGTCCACTTAATATGGGCCAATTCGCGGAGACAACGATGGTCAAACACAGCAAGCCTGTTGATGTCTTCTTTGTGAACAGGCCACGTGTCCGAACCATAAAGCAAAATGGAACGTACACAGGCATTATATACCCTTCCTTTCAGCGACAACCGGACGTCTTTTCGACGCCACAGATGACGCAGTTTGGCAAAGGCAACTTGTGCCTTTGCGATCCTCGCTGATATCTCGTCAGCAATATTACAGGCTGACGAGATAGTGCTACCCAAGTATGTGAAACTGTCCACAGTCTCAAGCGGATTACCTGCAATGAAGAAGATAGGATTTGAAGTGCCCCAGTCTTGAGGCAACACTTTGCACTTTGAAGGTGCAAAGCGCATTCCATACAAACCAGCTCGGTCGCTCAACCTGTCCAGCATGGTCTGCATGTTTTCGGCAGAGGGGCTAAGTAAGACAATGTCGTCCGCGTACTGCAGATCAGTCAATCTACCGCCAGGAAGAAGCTCAACACCAAGTCCACTGTATTCCCGAAGCGCACCCTCTAGAATGTCGTCCATGACAAAATTGAACAGGAAGGGGGAAATCGGACAACCCTGACGAACACCACTAGAAGTGGTGAACGCCCGAGACAGTTGTCCATAAACTCTCACCCTGCTTACAGAGTGAGCATACAGTGATCTCAGTAGATTCACGTATTTCTCTGGTACTCCCTTGCGGAGAAGGCAGCTCCAGAGAACGTCACGAGCAACTGAGTCGAAAGCAGCCTTTAGGTCCAAAAAGACCACGACTGTCGGCTGTCTGTAACAGTGCCGATGTTCCAAGATCCGTCGCAAGGTAAAAATATGATCAACGCAACCTCGACCGGATCGGAATCCTGACTGTTCTTCGCGTATCTGGCTTTCTCTGGGATTAGTGAGCCGGCGTAAAATGAGACCAGTGAGTAACTTGGACGCAATAGACACCAAACTGATGCCTCTGTGGTTGTCACATTGACTTCGGGCCCCCTTTTTGAAAACGGGAATGACTGTTGATAGGCACCAATCACGAGGCACCTCCTCAGTCTCCCAGATCGTCTGGAGGAGTCGCGTCAGTTCTGATATCAACCTCTCCCCACCGTCCTTGAAAAGAGAAGGAGGGAGGAGGTCTGGACCAGGAGCCTTATTACGCTTCAATAACTTGAGCTCCAGGACCACTTCTGCTTCCGACGGAGGACCGTCTGGAATGCAATAACTGACTATTCGGGTCCCGTCGTCCACATGATCTGGTTGAGGCCAGCTGAACTGTTCTTCAAAATGTTTGACGCACCTGTCAAGTCGGCGCGATTGACTGGTAATAAGTGAACCATCTTTCTCACATATGGTCTCACTTACACTGACTTGACGGCCAGTACAACCACGGATCAGGGTAAAAAGCTTTCTGTTATTCCCAGATAAAAAGGCTTTTTCCATCTCTTTTGATTGTTCGACCAAGTATTGCTCACGGTCTTTGCGCAAGCTTTTAGTCAGCTTGCGTTTAAGTTCTCGACGGTCTTCATCATATTTAGAACCAGGTGGGATCGAGCGACGCTTGTTCATAAGGTTTATCGACGTGACAGAAATCCAGTTCTGTCGCAACTGAACAGCCCCATCGGAACATGCCTGTTCGCAGCAGCCTGTTCGCAGCTATTTACTTACTGAACCACCTAGGCAATATCTAAGCTTCCGCGCTCGCAAACATCAAGGATGACATATGTGTGTATCGTGTGACGATCTTTCCGAAGTGTACTGAAATCAATCGGTGTATGCTAGCATGTTTGGAGAAAAAAGGGTTCGTACGTTGTAAACGACGGAAAGATGTACTAGGACCACTACAAAAATAAGGGTATCGATCAAAAGTGAATCGTACCCACTTTGGTTGGAAGGAAAATGTGCCCAAACATCGCTGACTAGTTCCAAATCAAATCAGATGACAACTGGATAAAGTCGATTTGGTACTAACTAAAAATGTCTGTCCCAGGACGAAAAACTACATGGGTGTGAGTGGTGATTGTTAGATTTAGTATATCAGAACACCGCGAAGAACACAACACATAAACGACAAAGTGAACAACAATGTAAGAACAAGTAGAAATCTATTGGTCAAGGCGAACGGATGCAAGTTATCGGACTGATCAGCTGGCAGGGCGACGACTAAAGAGAAACCGACAGATAAAGACAAAAGCAGACATGTAGGTACGCACACATACATATAGGTTTAGATGTTAAACTGATCCTGTAAGTCTGAGAACACGGCACCGTTTCTATTTCTCTGTCTAGCTCACAGGGGCTTTACGTCGAACTGAATGACGAAGCCATTTTGATCACAAGCAACTGCTAGGAAACCTACCCTACATGCCAGAGGATAGTTTACCACACTAGGCTTTACATAAATTGGGCGGCAACATCTGAGCTGAATCACGAGGTAGTCAAGTAACGGCATGGGCAAAACATATGAAGACTATGAGTATTCCTTTAAGTAACCTGTGTAGCTGCCACCTACCTGGTTGAGTACCTCATGATCACTTAAGAAGATGGTAGGGAAAATTACTCGGGATATCAGCCTGGCGAAATGAACAGAGCGTCTAAATCTCCAGCTTTTAACGTTTAGTTCTGTTTTAGTTACCTATTTCGATCAAGTTGTTGTGCCAGGTTATTCTGTATTTATGTTGTGGTGAGCAGTGGTTCGATTTACAGTGCATTTTGGCCAGGTTCACAGCCATCGTAAACAAACGAATGTGTTAGACTGATCTGATCGGCAATACTGTTTAATAAGCAAGGCGTAGGCGACTGTTTAATAATCAGCCTCCTTAGATTCTCAACAATTGACGAGTCTAAACTGCGGTCATATGCGATGCCATTTTCAGGATTGAGAATAAGGTTCGCTCATACTGCGTGCATTCACAGCGGATCGTCTGAATCGACTTTCTCGGTGTGTGACAGAGGAGTCCCACAGTTCTGTTGGCTGCATGGAACAGTTCGAGCGCCCGACAACAATTTGTTGTAAAAAAAAGCAACATAAATTTTATACTACGAAACAGGTATTCACTGTTAGCAATCATTCGTTCAGGTGTGCAAGACCTTGTGAACAAGCATGGTACTAACTTCGTGGTTACCACTATAACTGTTTCATCATGAAGAAAGGTCTTCAGTCAACTTCGAATGGAGGCACGTTGCACTGACAGTCTCTCTTTTGTGTAATGAATCATTCGCAAACAGTTCCAAAATGTTAATCAAGATTTTTAACCCGAGTGTCATTGCCCTGTCGTTGGCAGGAGGGAATGTTCAATAGGCTTAGCACTTATGTGAGAATTTCGACAAGCAGTGTACGCCAAAATTACAAGTTGAACATCAATCACATTTGATCGCAGATTTTGCATTCAAATAGACTTTTCAGCCAGCCTCTTCAGGAAAAAAACCCACTGTACTCGAGTTTCGTTCTCATTAGAGCTCATCAATAGTGCATATCCTTGTCATGGCCACACATTCATAAGGTAACCGTGTTGACCACTGCACCATTCACCGCATATTAGGCATGACCGAATTATCATATGTGAACGCCCAACCACTTTTGCTTGTGAGTAACGATCAGATTGCCCGATCGTCTCGAGAGAAGAAATAGTAACTGTCCAGTTAACTCAAATCGATAACCCCGCGATTAGGACTTCCTAAATAGGTCAAAAACTTCGATCGTGAGCAAAACTCGATTGCAGGGGCTTTTTTCGAAAGAGGCTGGCTGAAAAGTCTATCTGAATGCGAAGCCTGTGATCAAATGTGAGTGATATTCAATTTGAAATCAACCAAATTCTCAACTACTTACCAGTATGCTAGAATTGTTATTTCTACGTCAGAAATTAGATCCGGACATCACGACAAGGTCCCTCACCCTGAAGATACCTGCGTGTCCCTGATAACTACAAGCTATTACCTACCTTGTGGTGTGGAAAAAAGATGTCTTTCGTCAAGCTTATGTCCACTGTTGACAACTCTTGTGACGCGATAAAGTATGGTAAAAACTGAGGCCGAAGTATTGACAAATCAAACAGATTATGCGTACACCCGTGTTTTCATACGAATTAAATAATTGTGTTCTTGAACAACCTGGAGAGTTACGGTTAGCTGGTAATCGTTAGATAATGAAGCAATCCCTTTCACTTCCGAGTTATCATTCTCACCTGCATTTTATCGGTAAACAAGGCAGAACAGCTGAAACCAGACAGAGATTATCAAAATCATAGACGAGAACGTCGGCGACTAATCCGTAGGTCGTGGATAATGTAACTAGAGTTAGTGCATTCGCCCATTAAACAGATGAAGGCAGCTATTGATTCTTATAGTAGGCAGAAGTTCTACAGCCGTTAACGTAACTGAGAATGAGGTTAGAATGCCCTGTAATTTCGATGGGGAATCCGCGTATACTTTTAGATCGTTCATCTAACAGTTGTGGGTTATACGGTCGTCTAGTAATCTAACGTTTCCAGTTCAATCAGTAAGATTGGGGACACGTAACTTCGTCGGATTCAGAAGCTTGGAATTTTTTCACGTCACACACAAACACACCAATGAACTGAGGACAAAATGATAAAGATCAGGCGGTAGTTAGCCAAGACTACCATCATCATCATCATAATCGTCATCACTGACAGCAATAAACCATTGGTTCTCGCTGGTCTCATGTGACTATGAAGGAAAAAGCAAGCTATGCCTAAGAAGAAAAACAGAGGAGGAGAGGGCAGTTAACTACTAAAAATAGTTACGTCTATACTCAACCATACATCAAGGTGCTTACACTTCACAAACAGACAACCGAGCGATAAGTGAAGACAAGGGTCATCAGACGGAGTGAAGGGAGACATGAAAAGTTGACACAAAGGGTAACATATATGCAGGTGCGCACGCACAGGCACATACTGGCTCAGACGTTTAAACCGTTCGGCAGAGCCGAGGATAAAGTAGTGACCTATGAGTATTCACAATGAGCGACAGTAGCCAAGGTAACTAAACGATGAATGAACGCAGCAGACTGCAGTTCAAGTAACGGAAAATATAACGAAGACTACCTCGGGAACACGAGGAAAGTCTTCGTTTATCTTGATGTATCCAAAGCGTTTCTCTTGTGTGAGCAGTGTTTCTGGATGAGAAAATGGGATGCCTTGACACCACCCTTGGGGTGTTAGTGTGGTTTCATGACTTTTATTATTATCCATAAAAAATAACCAGACGACAGATAACCCTTTACTATTAAAACACAAAGATTACTCTCAAGTTTACACACAAATATCATTTGCAGATAAAAGTTACTTTTGCAGCATCACTCGGCCTCACTTAAAAAGCAACACTCTACTCGAATTCCATACTGGTTACACCTCATCAGCAATGCACATTCTGAATACGACTGGGATTTAAACCCTGACCCAAAATGAGCAATAAATAACTGTGCTGACCATAACCACAAAAAAGTTCCACAACGTATATTAGCACAATTAAGTGGAAGAATGTAAGTGGTCTCCAACAATAACTGTCACAAATAAAAGAGTCTGTAAAAAAAGGGTCTACGAGTGGATTCGAACCAGTGAAAGAAACAGCATGTCCAAACGCGGCATACATACTATCAGCTGAACTGCGTGCACACAACGGGGGTTCGAAAATTTCACATTTTGACTCAGCCACCTATCCATCTAACTGTCTCATATAGAATCCATCAAATGATCCAGGGGATCGAGGGTCGCAGCAGGATTTCCCAGTCAGTTTACGCTGCAAATCACCACTGTCACTGTTGAGCAATGAAACTACTACCGACGAGTAGTTTGGTATATATGATCTTTCGCCGTTTAACAATGGCATTGATGAATTACAACATGAACTGATTGAGGAATCCTACCCGGGTCGTTGATCTTCTGAATCATCTGGTAGATTGCATATGAGACCAACGTGTAGATGGGTAACGGAGTCGAAATGAGAAACTGTCGAGCTCACGTTATCGGCTCGCAGTTCAGCCGGTAGAGTGAATACCGCGTTTGGACATGCTGTTTCTGTCGCTGGCTGGAAACCAATCAAAGACCCCATTTTTCACAATTAGATCTCTTCTGAACTATGCAACCTGCAAACCTACTAATTAGTAATATGATTTTTACGCCGCATGGAAACGGGGCAAAAAACGTTGAAATTTCTATCGAATGCGGCGAATATGCAAAGTATTTAAAAGCTTGATTAATACATTAAAAGCCAAATCACTTCCAGTTAGACGAGGAAAAAACATAGTATACTAGGAGTAGTTACAACAAAATGTAGATTTCCTCGTCCTTTACTATGTCTCTGACTCGACGAATTAGCGAATGTAGTCACTAGGTTGCCTGATAAGTAAGGACAAGTAACGTAGTAGAGTAATGAAAGACTGGAAAGCAGATGTGTCTTATTCTCATTTGCAATTCGGTCGTCCTTTTACAGCATGTAGGGAGCTTGGTATTGCTTTTGAGAAAAGATATGTATACCTTAAGAAACGAATCCCATCTTCCTCCCAGTAAAATTCGCCCAAAGCTTTTACGATTGTATGGTGAGTGAGAGCAGTGACAGCCAGTGATACACTGTTGCTTATCAGGAAGGTGGCATAAGGAACTGAAAACATGTATAACGGACCAGTCGTAACATCGGTGAGTAGTATGCAGTAATGATATGTACACAGGAGATAAGACGCATGAGAGGAACAATACCACCACTCGAAGGATGTCGATAGCCCGAACAACCGAACATTGATTAAAACAACCACTGTCTGCATATGGATGTGTTGCATATGACAGTGTATATTTTTACATTACATGTGAGGTTCTATATTAAACCAATTCCTAATGCCAACTGTCTGCTGGACAATCTATCACTCGAACAACACAAGTCTAGCGGTAATGCAGATGACGCCCTGACTTACAATTAAGAACATTGAAAACACGCTGCCCATACGCAGGTACAGCCTGAAAAATCTGGACCGATTGGTAATTTGTGTCACTATATGACTAGTAAAATTAATCGAGAAACTTACAATGCGGTCCGAAGGAGCCCGTATAAAAAGACACATGCCTCGGGGTTCGGAAGTTTGCATTCGATGGCCACTCGCAGACGGCAAAAATCGTCATATAGGAGGTCACATGTTGGAACCCGGAGAGCTCTGAAACGCAAAAATGCAATCTAACAACTAAATGTTTCCTGAGTGTGAAAGAAAGACGTTGCAGAAAGTGAAAACAGCTTTGTCTTTAGAATCAAACCAAGTAAAAAAATGGTGGGGATCTCCCCACAGTACGAAGAACGAGTATGCAGTACGTGCATTCATCTGTGAAACAGATTGAGTGACTTGACATGAAACCAAAAATTCGCATCCACAACAGCAAACATGGGTGAGGAGAGTAAACGTTCGCACATTGTGATTGCCTTCAACGTGCTGGTAGGTCAGTTACATCGTTCCGTAGTGCGCACGTAAAACAGCTCACCTCACAAGACCATTGAGCTGCGTCCAGACTTTACGAAAGTCGTGTGCGCTCGAAATGCATCGAAGATGCCCGGCCGCCCGTCTCCAGCACAGCGACTCTTCTATCACGATAACGCACACTGAATCTCGGTACAACCACCCAGATGATTCGATTCCACATAATACCGAGTGACGCATGGCGCCTTACCATTCAATAATCTCAGAAGTTCCAGTGCTTCTCTGTCGGAACCACTACACGTACGAGATGCACGGACGGAATCCAAGTGTTACTTGTGTATTGTTCTAATGTGCTTAAGATCATCTAGAAAATGACCGGAATCAAGCGGATTACACTCCGTTGTCCTCAGAGAGAACCCGTCTACATCGCCAACGGTTACTTAGAGTCGACCACTTCCACGAGGACGTTTGAATCAGCTATACATTTATAAACATAATACCCGTGAATGCACAGGCTTGCGAATGCTCAATACGATTTCCACTTAATCCCGCACGTCACACACAAGTGGCTTGCCGAAGTTAATCGCGGTCTAGTGTCATCGCGACAGCACAAAGTTGAAAGTACACTGGAATGGTGATATGCCTTGAGTGTCCTAAGCATGGATTAAATGGGCACCACGGAGTGCGACTGTAGGATGAACTACTTTTAGGTGTGCGTGCGTAATGTGCTAAACGTCACCGAACTGGTACGAGAGAAGAATACCGCGACTGATGCGTCCACGGTGGACCCGGGCAATGAAACGAAGAAGGCGACGTTCCGAATTATTCGCTGTCAACTGGCCGAGCGTGTTCGCAGAATCAAGGACAACTGGTGGGTGAAACAGAGTGAGTGGATGCAGGGCTTCGCAGATCGACGACAACATAAGGAGTTCTACGATTCGCTCGAAGCGATCTTCGGTCCATCGATCCAGTCTACTAAAGCACTGGTAGAGGTAGACACCGGCTGTTCGTGCACCCAGCCAGAGGACATTATTAAGGTCTGGCGCAAACACTTTGGTAGCCTACTAAATCGTCCTGCTACTATTGATTGGGTGACCGTGAACAGCCTGCCGCAACAGGCCATCAAATCCTCACTTGATCTCGCTCCTAATTTACTAGAATTGCAGAGAGCGACTGGTCAACTGCGCAACGGAAAGGCTGCAGGTGAAAATGGATTGACAGGCGAAATCCTGAAGAATGACGAACCAGCGATGGAACGTGCACTGCTCCAGCTGGTTCACTCCATCTGGGAGCACGAGGAGATGCCACAGGACTTCAAGGATGCTGTGATCGTGTGGATCTACCTCTGATGATTTCGACATTGTCACTGGCGTGAAGCAAGGTTGTGTCCTGGTTCCATCCCTATTTAGCTTATATTTGACTGCCACGCTAACAGTTGCTCTTCAGAAATCTGGGGAGGACGGTGTTGAGGTTGAGTACCAGACGGATGGGCGCCTACTGAATATTCGACGTCTCGGCGCCCCAACCCGGTTACATACCAAAACGGTGCGCATGCTTCTGTTCGCAGATGACAGCGCGCGGTTTGCACATAATGAGGACGAACTACAGCGACTGGCCACGGTTTTCGCGACCGCGGCATCCAAGTTTGGACTGGATATCAACACAGGTAAGACATTTTCTTTCTTTCAGCCTTCTCCGGGCGGAAGTGCTGTCTGTACACCTTCACCCCAAATTCGCATCAATGGAGATGTTGTCGACAGCTGCACAGATTTCTGCTACTCGGGCAGCAATCTGTCCATTGATCTGTCCGTAGACCGCGAGTTGAGATCTCGTGTGACAAAGGCTAGTAGTGCATTCGGACGTATTGAAAGACGTGCGTAGAAGAACCACAGCCTGAAGCCGAGAACTAAGCTCTTCGTCTACCGCTCAATGGTGCTGTCTATACTGCTGTACGGCAGTGAAACGTGGACATTGTATCAGCGGAACGTGAGCTATATGAGCCACTTTCATTTGCAATGTCAAAGGCGTATCCTGGGTATTCGGTGGTCGAACATGGTTCCGAACACTGAGGTATTGCGGCGAGCGGACATGAACGGGATGGAAGCCCTGCTGATGTTGAATCAGCTTCGTTGGCAGAGTCACTTCCGTCTGATGGGCGATGACCGTATTCCGAAACAGGTGCTGTATGGACAACTGAGATCAGGTAAGAGAAATCCTGGTGGTCAAAAGCGGAGATACCAGGATGCTGTGCAGGTAAGTCTTTCGCGTTGTAAAATTGATTTTACATGTTGGGAAGACTTAGCACTGAACCGGACTGCCTGGAGAAAAACGATTCGGACGGGCGTCCGCGAGTTCAGCGAGCAGTTATTGCGCGGCCGAGAACGAAAGCACGCGGTACGCAATGGAACCATCAGTGCCATAGGTCGTAGTAACATGACTATATGGCGTTGCGATGTATGCAGCCGCGAATCCGCTGGCCACCTTGGATTAGTAGGTCACCAGCGTACTCACAGTGCGCCGTAGCCGGAGACGACAAGTACGTTGGGCTCAGGTATGTCATATCAGTGTATCCATTCTACTTTTGTTATTATTTGCTTCGACCAAGACGTTGGTCGTTGGGCAACTAATCCACTCCTCTTTTCAGAAACTGCAGTGTCCGTAGTCTTCTACCTATTCTTTTTTGAGCTTTGTTGATGTATTGAATGATGAATCGTTTGCCTGATCTTTTCGTAGTTCAACTTTGAATGTTGTTTTTCAACTTTATCCCCCCTAGAATGCTTTAACATGCACTCGTATACTGAAATGCTACTTGTATTACATTTTACATATCTTTCTTCCTAGTATAGATCTTGTCATTGCAGTCTCCCTCACTGTTTATTTTCTGAGAGATAAGGGTTTCCTTTTCGTGTTAGCCATTCAATTAGTTAACCAGCATCGGCCGGCTGGACACAAAGGCCCCATTCACACACCTACTGGTCTTATTCCACCGGGTTTACACCAGATACGTGGTGTGTGGTGCAGCACAAGCCACTTGGGGTGATGGTTCAAAGCGCAGGCGTCCTTTGGCTTCGGTCACTGTGACAGGCTAATCCGTTTCGGATGCCACCAACCAAACGTTCAAAGCTGATCGAAAGCCAACTGCAACCACAACGATCAATTATCTACATAGTTATTCGGAACCTCTCCGCTGATGTTCTGACTTGAGAGGATTTTTGTTACATATATGTGCAAGGGCCAAAAAGTGGTAGGATCTAAAACATCGTCACCTATCAGCCGGCGAATGCACTCGACTGCTAAGTCTAGGGGTTTGGTAAGCACCAAAGCAATCACTTTCTATTTTTGTTTACCTTCCTTTCCCCAGTTAAGTGCAAATTCATTCCAGTGTTCCCAAAGTGTATCTCTAAGACACATTAAAATGTATTGGTCAACAGGTCCGCCCATTTTCATTTCCCGACGGCATGTATGATCTCATTAGATGACGAGCCATTTTTCCTAATGTCCATAATGTTCACTTTGATCCACTGATTATGTTCGGTTTCTTTGTCATTTAATGTGTTCTGATTGATTACGCGATGTTGGTCGATAAACTCAATGGCTCCAATCGATAGCAAGTGATCGTCATATTGCATGAGTATTGGCGAGTATACCCTGTTTTGCTGACTCGCCAGAAGTTTGAACCAATAATCAGTTACAGCTATTATTACACTGTGTGCCAAACTAATTCGACGAATTCGGCAGAAAGTTCCTAATAGTTGTTGCGGAGCGTTTGCCCACTTCACGTGGTGCTTATAGTGTTAAACAAGTAAAATATACACTAAGAAATACGTGTACATTATATAGCCGTACTTGGACTTTTTTAAAGCCCCGTCACTGTCCAATGAGATCGTTTTGATATTGATGGATAGTATTAAGGTACACCCTACGATAACAGATAACTTGCCGAGTGATCGAAGGAAAGAATTACTGTATAGGGAACGCTCTGCTAAAATCACCGCAGGTTATCATGAGGGATTCAGAGAGAAGTACATTAGTTGTACGAGGTAGTTTTCTATTAGAACGATGTCAGCCAACAGTTACCATAACACTATCTAACAAAAGGAGGGAAATCTCCCCCATTTTACATAGAAGGCCAGATGTAGGACATTTTGAAAAATGGAGCTGATCGTTATTAAGTTTTATGGAAATAATAAGCGTAAGAATAACATCCAGGACAATGAACAGCTGCTGAGTATCACAGAGACAGTGATGCGTTGCTGTTTGGAAAGATAACGTGGACGTTGCAGCGTCAAGTACTTTAATTGGGTACCAAGTAGCCATGGATGCACCGAATCGAAAAGGGCGTTTCTTCATAATGTTGTCCGGTCAGCTTTATGGAAAGCATCAATCACCATTGAATGATCTACTTTTTACTCTGACTAAAAGAAGTAAGATACAAAACTATGAACTGTATAATCAAGAAGACACCTAGTTTTCTTATTTGTTGCGCCTCCTTTACCTCGTCGGCGACCACCCATAGGTGACCATGACCCCGTGGTCTAGTGGATAAGTGCTCGGGCTGACATCTGCTGCTTACTCACATGTCGTGGGTATGATTTTCCGGCGTGCATGGTGCTGATGAGACTCAGTTAGGTCGAAACGGCTGGCCAGCATTTGGTTGGTGGTCAGTGGAACCAATCGTTTGCAAAAACACTTTCACCTGCAGTAAAACTTACATGTTGTTTTTTCATCACTCATGACGGTCAAAAACTATTGAGTACTCTTCTGTAAGTCGTATGAAGGCCTTTAAATTTGTGATAAGTTGTCTTATTCAACAGGCTTCCTTGGAGAGCATCGTTACACAGAACAGAAATACACGTTACGCTTCTATTATGTAAGCAAGTGTTCCTAGGTTTTTAGAACCTGAATTTTAGGATGAGTAGTTTGATCACATTTCAGTAGACTTTTCCGAGGGATATCCGTCCATTTACATATTACTTTAAGACAAGTGGCAAGGTAAGTGTATTTTGAAGTCTGGTTCAAATATAGAGAAGTAGTTCACCACATTCCACTTGTTAACATAGACACTTTGTAAGAATTTAATTTCCATTTATGTGAACATCGCCACGTTGAGTTGTTTTAAATAGTGAAAAACCATGGTTGTTCTGGTATTAAGCCTTTACACATAACCAGACGTCAGACAATCGTCTATAGAATAGGGTGGGAGTAGAGTCAATGTGACGACGCTTAAACCACCCGGGTTTAACAAGTCGAGTCATTTTATCTCTGTATTGAATGATATACATATTACTCCTCATGCACTTGGATTCGTCATTAAAAAAACTTGGTCCATCCATGACGAGGAACAGACAAGGAACATGTAACTTGATGCATCTATGGTCCGGAAACGAAATGCTACGTTCACCGGCCCGCCAGCTAATTCATCCGATACGCAGTCCCGACCTAGATTAGCATGAAGGTTTGGCAATAATTACTGATTCCACCAACATGTCTGGGAAACAGAATACATAAGCAGTATGTTACAAACTCAGTCAACTGATACCTAGTTAGATTACCTCCTAACATCTAGCCTAATCTAGCGTGTCGATCAATACTGAGAGAGGTTCACGTGACAACTTCAAGACCTGAATATAACAGGCACCAAAATTCGCTTTGCAGGTTTTATCATCAGGAAGTCAATTTACCGGCTATAGCTAATAAACTTCTGTTTTTAAGATGGTCGGCATGAAGACCCAAGAGGATGGAAATGGAAGAACGGGCACTTCAAACTTCCGAAGATGGGGGCCGATCATTGTCCCCGAATTTCACTGCGTTTGAGATTGACAATCTGATATGGCTGAACTGTGCATAGGACCTTGAGCACGTATGTAGACGATATTAACTAACAGACTTAGCTGTCGTTCTTCTAATTTGTGTTCATGTAATGCATGTGCGTTGAAGGAAGCGACAGCGCTGTGTCTAGGGAGTTGAGATGATGATGTGGTGCTTATGAAGTTAAGGGAACAGAAGTTGGAAGAGATGGAGAATCATGGCTGTCATCAGAAAAACGGTGGTGAACAAGCTCGTTTTCGGTTATTCATCATCAGACTAACTACATAACATTTATATGAAACAGAATCAGGGCGAAACGAACACTGGAAGAGACGACAGATTATTCGTGTCATTATACTGTGATTAACAACCTAGATGTCTGTATAACATCACCAGAACTAAAATAGCTATTGTTCCCATAACATATAGTTTAAATTCACTGGAAAACCATATCGACAAATGGATGGTGTGACAATGGGAACCCCACTGAGGCCGTTGTTTGCGAACACCTTCATGATGAAGCTTAAGAATGACCAGTTAGAAAAAGCCATTCTTGGATTTTATGCTTACAGGCGATATGTGTATGATATCATGTATAGTTAGCGAAAATGCTAACCCAACGGATATCTTAGCCATTTTCAACTCGACCCACACAAACGTAACATTTACACTAGAAGCCGAACGTAACGATCAACTAGCCTTCCTGGACGCAATCATCCGACGACGTGCTGATGGGTAGGTTAAACGCAAAATCTATGGGAAAGACACTTGGAATGGGCAGTATATCCATTTCAGCAGCTTTTTCCCTGTAAGGCTGAAAAGAAATCTCATAAACTCCTGCACTAATACAACCATGAGAAAAGGTACACAGGATACGGTCTCCGATTTATTATCGTTCCTACGGACACTGTTCTCACAAAATGGTGTTGTAGACAAGATTGTGCAACTTCGCGAGAAACAGAATAAGATGATCCTGGCGGAGAAGAAGACAGTATTTATCTCATTACCATTCAAAAGGGATACGCTTGCCGAAACAATCACTAGGAGACTTAACACGGCTATCAATAATACATTCTATACTACCAAATTACGTGTTTGCTTCAACTCTACTCCAGCCCTGTGTTTACGAGTAAACGATAAAGTGCCTGTTTCTGCGGCTTCTTTTTGTTTATACTCATTTACTGGTCCCTGTGGAGCTAGTTACGTGGGTCGCACAGCCCGGTGCTTATCAGAACGTATCTGTGAGCACCATCCAGCCTAGATCAGTAGAGGATTCACCAAGACAGTTACCAGCGCAACTGCTGCACATCTCGTTGATAAACATCATCCTGTCAATCTGGACTCTTCTTTTCGTCTGATTTACTTAGTCAACGGCAGTCACTCAAAAGCTGTCACATGCCGTAGTTTGGCCACAGCCGAAGCAATCGGAACTTGGCTGATTAATCCACCCTTGTGCGTACAGGAGCGCTCTGTTGAATTTGACATAACCAACCACCGACACCAAGGCCGATCAAAGCGCCATGACTCCAACTGCGTCATAATTGCGATGTAATCGTATCAAATCGTTGTCCCAGTGTGTGCCTATGATGTATCTGACCCCACTTGTAGTTGTTACTTGCTTTTGTTCATTTCGCCCTGACAACTCTGTTTTATATAAATGCTACGTAACTGGACTGATGATGAATAACCGAAAACGAGATTGTTCGTTACATCATTCTTCTGATTATTATCCTGGGGATTTTGAACCATTTGGAATCATAGTTGTAGCTAAATGCAGACTGCTATCATCTACTCGATATGACATCCCAGTCTCTGTCCAGAAAAACGCTGCCGACCTGTAATCCACGCAAACATATTATGCCCCCTTGACATTTTCTGATAGAAAGTCCGCGACAGTAAGTGGAATGGTCGTATCGGTTTATCAATGCTCACTACGAAAACAAAACACTAACACTCGGACCCCGTATCTTTGGTGCCAGTGTGTCACACTGTGTCCGGATCATGGAGACAACGAACGTTTACCCAAAAGTCACGCCGGAATCAGACACTGTTATGGTCAAAAGTCACTAAGAACTTCATTGTTCTGCTGAAAGAAACTGGCGAATGCCATCAGTTAAATTAGGAAGCTATAGAAAGGCTATAAGATGAACGTTGTAGTTGTCAACATCTCGAGACGCGGTCACGAATGTTCACTCACTGTTATCTGTACAAGCGCACTTGAAGATGTAAAAACAGGGATTGAAGATTTCAGATGGATATATAACCTTTAACATTTCGTGTTGAGAAAGGTACTTTATTGCTTGATTCTTATAGCATTAAACAACTCGCAAGCACAACAGAGAGTTACCGGATCTCGACGTTAGGTTGAGGGTTTCCGCTCACACACCACAAGACGCTTTTTGGCCAGGTGACATAATTAACCAAATGTTATGTGAACAACAAAGAGTCATTCAAATCCAGAGAGAACTAATCAAAGAAACCCTGTTTCGATAGCTACGACAGTTATCAGTGAACAAACTCGAGATCAATACGGAAATATAACCGACAAAGTAATGAGCCCTAACTTAAAAAAATTGTCACCGATATAACTACAAATGAAGAGATCAGTCAAAATCGAAAATAGCACATTACAGAACAACTTTAGAAAATTAGTACAAACGAACGTGCACAGAGGATAGGGAAAAAGAGCTCACTCAGCCATTTTGCGACGAACGTTGTTTGCATACAGGCGGGCATCCATGCGTTCTTCTTCACTGGGTACGTAAACAGGCAAAAACTGTTGGAAGAAAGGAACTAGTGAATTGAGCAAAAGTGTTGAAACATTGACAACAATCAAAAACATTCGGAGAGTTCACAAAGGTGCAGGGAGTTTTGCAATATGACATTTCATTCCCATCTCAAAGGTGTGGATTTCGTACATTATTGTTATTACAAATATCGATATTGTTATCGTTACTATCATTACAAACAGGTCTCACAACAGACTTAGTGCAAATTCAAAACTATGAAACACGCATCTTTACAAAGATAACTGACTATAAACGATTATGTCAAACGTAATCACAGACATGGGGACACTCAAAGAATGGAATGGGACAACTCGTGACGCTTTGTACAAGTATTACTTAGATGCTGTTTAACAGAGATCCACAAACAGAAAGAGAGAGTGTCGATAGGCTCATCCCAGGTGAATAATATACATCTCCGTTTGGTAACAGTGCAGCACGAATCGTACGTGCGGGAGCCAAAGCGCGGGTCTCAACGCTGTGACGGTGAACAGCCAGAGGCGACTACTGGAAACGTGTATATACACTTTGTGCGACGTGTCACCAAGGCGAACGACGACGTACTGTTGCCCAAACGGATGCGGCTACACGTCAGCCATATAAGAGTGTTCGCGTTTGTCATTCTGTGTTTTCACATACCTTGTAATGGATTTCATAAAACAGACCATCGCCCAGGTTAAGCACCTTTTGCGGTTACAACACGGAGTTCTCTTTTAGCAAACATTTTCCGGGCAAGCCGGAGACAATAATCAATGAAGAGTTTGCATTCTACAGACGCTATGTAGACGATACTGCCTTTCATCAAAAGGAGTCCAACGTGAACAGTGTTGACAGTTTTTAACTCAGTCTACAAGAGTATAACGTTCATCAATTCAAACAACAGCCTAGTGAACTTTTTGGATGTTGGCATAGTAAGAAAAAAAGATGGTTCAAACCAGAAAACAGACTCCGGATGGTCAGTATAAAACTTCGACGGTTCTACCTTGTCAAATCAAATGCGGAATCTCATGCAATGTCCAGAGAAAAAGGCGTTAAAAGAAAACACTGACAACAAAAATCCGAATTTCTTGAATACCTTCAATGAAGCAGAAACAAAACAAACATTGCCATAGATTAACAGCTCGTTTACACCCATTAGTAACAAACGTAAAAATAAACTAGATTTCACACAAATAAAGGCAGACGGCGAATGAACAAGCACCCATCCACACTGAGTAGTATGTCATAAACACCATGGCGACCTGATGGGTTGCTTCAAACACTTGGGCACACAACCATGGCTGGTCTGTTCGGATCACAACAGGTTCCCTAAAAGCCAAGTATGCTGATGATATGTTGATTTTTACTAATATAGGCCAGTTTGACTTACACTTAATTTTTTCAACTCTATATTCGCTTGCACCTAGACTTTTCTCATGTAAATCAATAAAAAGGCATAAAGATGAGATGTCATCATAAAGCAACCTGAGGAGGACAATGTCCTCCGTCGTTTATGCTTATCCGGACAGCACATCAGCATGTTTTACTCAGGACCCTGTCCCACAGAACCAAATGTATTTTCGACCCGGATAAGTTGCAGCCAGAATAATAAAAGCCAAGAGAAAGTTACTGGCAAATGAGCATCTTGAAAAACACAGAAGCGTACAGCATGATGAACAAGTGCAATCAACCGGTTCAAACAGTTCGAAAGAAGGAAATATTTCTATTTCTGTAACTAAACTGGAATCAGATGACAAATACTACGAGGAACAGGTTTCTGTGTGCCGAAAACCAACTCATTCTGGTCGGTATCTCAAATTTAACTCGTCGCATCCAATAGTCATTAAGAGAACAGTCATCAAATCACTCGTCAATAGGGCTACTAAGATCTACACTACTGAACGTTCCAAAACAACAGAAATTTCTCGCATTAAAGAAATGCTAGTCGCCAATCAACATCCAAACACATTTGTTGAGAACAAAATTAAGCGCATGTCAACTAAGGAGGAGACCAAAACGAGTAACGGATCATGAGCAAACATCTGAAAAAATCCGCTCCATCCTCTCTGAGTACGCTATCCGGACCGTATTTCGGTGAAATAATACCTTAGAACGACTGGCGTTGCATCCTAAAAATCCAGTTTCTATGGGCGACTAGAGAGACAGCGTTTACGAAATCAAATGCGATGATTGCAATGCCAGCTACATTGGAGAGACAAGCAGACAACTGAAAGTACGTGTTGCCGAACACAAGAGGCACACGCGGTTTCCTTTTAAGGACGCATATCCACTTCAGAAGCTAGAGAAGGATACGGCCATGCACTGTCAGAGAATCACAACGTAGGTTTTGACCAAGCTCGGGTGATTCACAAGGGTCTGCCTTCATACGCAGAGCGTTGCTGTGCTGAAGCTCTCACCATTTACACACAACACGCTTGTGTTAATCGTAATTATAGCAAACCTCTGTCAGCAGTGTGGATGGATAAACAACACCACACACAAACGAATTTTATCTACACCAGTCTTACCCCCACCTATTGGGTAAACGATTCGACCAACCAATTCAGTTGCAGCGTAGATTGATCTAACCACAGCAAATCCCACGTGACCTCTGTTCCTTTGTTAGTGTGATTTCGATTACAACACTCCTGTGGAAGTCCGCCCTAGGTGGTTGAAACGTAAGGTAGTACAACTTGTTCACAACATTGTTATTCGCAATCCATTTATCAACACATTGAAGTCTGCTCTACTTTGCATGTACACCATAGCCCCGAGATGCCTAGTTCAAGCCATAAAAAACAGTTCTGCATACTCGCGAACGCAGTTCGTCTAAATATTTAGCCGCCTACATTGTCTGCCAGCTGAATTTCAGTTTCACTGGCGTTCACACACGCACAACAGATCGACCACTATATCAGCCAGTCCCAAAGCAGATAATACGACTGACGGCGCAGCAATCCCAAACTGCTGAGTCCGTTGCTCGAAATTCCACACTGACTGTCGGACACGTCAGGACAAGAGGTCACCCAATTGATGCATTTTACTCGCTCACAATGCTGTTCTGCTAACTGAAACCTTTCGCAAACCTTCTTTGACCTGAACTCATCGGCGAGGGTTGTGTGAGCAAAAGCATTTGAAGCAACCCATCGAGTTGTCGTGGTGATAGGACATAATATTTGGTATGAATATGCATCTGTCCATGCCCTGTCTGTCTCTATTTGTCTGTTGCATACAATCTTGATGCTTTTCGTTTGCGACTGATCAGCGTAAACGAAATGTTAACACATCGCAACATACGCGTTATTTCTGCTCCGATATGCCCAAAGAAAGTACAAATTCTGGTTTCATGTGGGCACATTTAGGAAGTTCAACATAAACAAACGAAGCTAATCAGAACCCGCCCGCCGACGTTAAAGAGTGCACCGAAAACACAAGCATAATATACAACAAAGTAGGGACAACTCAACGTATCACCAGCATACTAGGTGGCTCGCAGACATTCTCAGTCTCATCCGTCAATCACAAACTCCTCAGTGTGAAAACGAATCCGTCTAAGTGATATAAACAATAAACAACATACCGGTGAGTTCTCATAGGACTTATTCTATTGAGGCCGACTCTTTGATTGCCGATGTTCCACTCAGAGAAACATTTGATCTTTTATTGTAATTCCACTCGGGACTAATATATCCGGTTTACATCTGCAAACCAATACAATGCGCACAGTCGCGGTGTAGAACCCATCCTTTAACAAGGGCCGGATGCCACACTGAGACCAAAGTAGCATATATGGGATTTTGCATAGAAGCACACTAACAGAAGGTCATTTGGCGAGAGTCCCTAAAGTGATTTAACAATGAATTGATCTCTGGGTCTGCCGCACAGCATGGGGTCCTCGACTGTTACTCTTCTAGCCATACTGTCTGTTGCTGTCAACAATAACAGACTACGACTATGCAACTAGAGTACTTTACAAATTCACTAGAGACGTGCAGAATCAGTAGACCGAACATGATGATCGCTTGGGGACAAGACAGGCGGTGCAAGCAAGCTGTAAACATAGAATAACCCCGAAAAATGTGCGGAATAAGAAAGAAAAACAGCGTAGCAAATCTAACGTGTGAAATCCTTGGGCCAATTGAGAACATAAACACGGGGTCAGGATAATTTAGCACATACCTCTATTTCGAAACGCGTATTAAACTGAGTGAAAGTCATCCACAGAAGCTTCCACCTGGAAATGAAAAACAAAATGTAATGATGGAGACGCACTTTGCATTTTCTTGGCGCCCGTGGCTTCTAAACACAGCAATAGCAAGGCATCGTTTAAAATAGGGTGGAAAATGTTCGCATGTAAGAGGTTCTTACCGATAAGTCGTAGAAAAAATAATGCGTTTAAGAGTTCGTGAGTATTAACAAGGTGTTAAGCAAAAAGTTTCATGAAAGTCGTTAGTCCATAGAGGTCAGCTGGCCAATGTAACATCGGTTTTGACCTATCTTGAACTACACATGAGCTATTGCTAAGTCATGCTTATCACTTCTGACCCGGAGGGAATTCAACAAACCGCATCATTTATCAGTCAGCAAGTGATTGAGGTATCATTTACACTGATAAGATGTATCGGTGTCAATTTCTGTGGGTGGCCGGAAATCGTCGCAAATGGCTAGCAATGAACAAACAGAATAAGTAGACAAGCGAACAGCAGAACAAAGCGAAAGAGTAATCAGAGGAGAATTACATCACCTCTGCCTACGTGCATTCGCACACTACACAACAGCAGAAACTGCCACAAAATGGGAAAATCTTGAACAAAATAAGTAGATTTCTGTTAAAAAAATATGCCATCTACAATAATGTATTAAAACGTAACGTAAACGGTGCGTAGAATACTTCTTTCTCAGCTCCTACAGAATACCATTTTTCCTCGCTGAAACACCTGATCTTACTGAGGATTTAGTAGCTCAGCAGGGACTTATTTGGTTACACTCAAGTAGCACAAACGGACCTAATCGCTTTTATGTAATCTGTAAGGTTTTTACGCCGACGTGTAGAGGAGTTATTTGTTCAGCGTGTCACAGCGAAAAATTGCTTACTTCTGGAGGACAGAATGTAGCAAAGGGATAAATGTCACCTAACTGCAAGTCGCCCAATACGTGTATGATTCGCAGAGGAACGACTTCAGACAGTCCGAAGATTAAACAAGTATTCATTCCAAGTGGACTGATGCCAAATCAAACACACAAACCCCAAATGCGGGCAACCATTTTCAAGCAATTAGCACAGGTGAAGACAATTTAAATTGAAAGCCACTCAAAGGTGTTCGCAACTTCCACATTCTCATAGACTCTTCATCCAGGACAGTTCGAACAAAAGCACTTGACTCGAGTTTCGTTTTCGTTACAGCTCGTTAGTAGTACATATACCTGCCACGACCGAGAGCTTAACATTGGCAGGCTTTCATGAGGCAATCGCGTCCATTGCGACAGTGACCTCACATTGAGCACGATTGAACAATCATATGCAAACACTCAGCAAGATATGTCTGTCAGTACTACTCGCACCTAGGAAATTGCAAACGATCGGCGTGCGTACGGGCGTAGACAGCAAACGTGTCAGACAAAATTTTAACCACCGACCAATTGGGAGCTGACATCCGTCACGAAATCAACAGAGTATGCGTCAAATGGATGGAGAGATAGGTCGAACGTGTGTTTTGGGCATCAGACGAAACGAAAACAGTTGAGTAAGTTCACCGGCATTACCTCGCAGGCAAACGAATACAGACAACTGCCGGATCCAGAGAGGGATGCACATGAGGAAATAAGGTCAGTCACACAAGGACAAAGTTGAACATGGTTATTGTACAGGGTCAGACAAGAGGAACGCCAACAAGTTGTGACTTTCGAAAATTAGACATCACAAACAAGGCAACCGTCGCTTTCATACTGACCGGGCGGATCAAAGCAGTCGCCAGGAGATAGCTCAACAGTTTTCCTGGAATATTGATGCGGACAATTATGAGAACAAGGGGACAAAATGAATAATCAGCGAACAGGGAAGTTAGAAGTGCAAACTACGAAATGTATCCTAACAACATGGTGAATTCCTCAATGAGTTGCCACATAAAGTCAACCATGAACCACTAGTGATCAATGAACCCACGTAACTAAGTCATTAGCGCCGTGTGCGTGAAAGATGTTGTGTAGCTCACTTGAGGTATCTAGACACAAATGACGAAACATTTCATCACTAGAACAGACGAAGTCCATTATGGTAGCTAAGAGGGTATGGTCGAAACTACTTTAATGGTATTTGCTTTCGTTTTATTGCTACATTTTCCACTGATTAAAGCCCTGAGTCCTTAACTGTTTTTAAGAATGATGCAGGAACATCTGAAAATCCTTCCAGGGTCTTTCTGAAGAAGTGCATCGATCCACCATACCAGTCAATCCGGAAAAGTCCGATTAAATTTGTATCGCCGTGACCCTTTCGTTCTTCCATCTTTCAGACCAGCCAAATCAGGGTAGTCAGTGACTAAATCATTCAAAAGAGTCGGCAATAAAAGACAGCAATGGGCGAACAAGCACACCACCAAGAAACACCAGACAAATTGCATGTGGAATTAACCTGTTAAAAAACGCTTTGATGTATAACTCACACAGACGGTCCTTCCCAGACCCACGAACTGCTATCCTGTAGAAAGGAATACACATCAGGTACAAAATAATGCATTGGTCACAGCATGAAAACATGAAGACAGTAATCTGAGAAACCCGGATAAAAAAAACCTTAAACGGTCAAATGTACTGTTCGGCAGTTTTTACTCTGGCATCATCGAAAGTCCAGACAGTTTTCAGTTAAACCGATTACTACGTTACACAACTCGTTAATATGCAAGCAGAGTATGCAAATAGAATATGTTAAAAGAAGTATTATGCCCAGTAGAGCAATGAAAACTAAAAGTGAAAAGACAAAATGATAATGACTGAAACCATGGTCACTACCAACAGTAATAAAAAAGTTTAACCACCATGAATACGATAAAATAAGTAGAAACAGTGGCCCGCGCATAAAAAACTCCGACTTCGCTCCCACTCAGAAAACATAGTTAAAAGATATAATATTTATTGCATTAGGCATCTCCATAGAATAAATAAACTTCCTACAATCGTACAAACACACACCTTTAGGATCTATGAATGGAAGAAGCTGACCGGTGGTTTTGTCGGGGTGAACTTGCCCTGGTTACCCAGTGATATCAGGATGGACCATGAAAGCATGTAAATCCTTTCATAAACAATTATCTAACACTGTCGTGACATGCTGAAACTTGGTCGACACCCGGCCAAGGAACCAAGCCTAAGAGTCATTCAGCTGCGGTTTAGCTACATGAACCACTTCAGTACAAAAAGCACCAAACAATTTCTGGTATGTGTGACCGATGCTCTTCAAGCGCGACATCCACTCTGTTGATGTAAATGTGCGAAAGACAGCAAAGAATTCTTCTTGAAATCCGAACACGTGCACTTACTGACTGAAGTGATTTAGTCCACGGGCCACTCTGCCAGAAAGCAGGAAACTTGATTAACTTTTAGGGTTTATTAAAATAGCAACCAAAGTGTAACCTTCTTATAGACAGTTCTCCCACGGTTCATTACCATGCTTCACTAAGGCTCAAAAAGGAAACGGCAACAGTTAGTACCATTAACCACCATCTAAACCAGTGTCTCCAGTTAACATCGTGCTGGATTATAAGGCCTCCATCTTGAGATATGTACGGGATCTACAAGAGCTCTCTTCAATCTCTACTGCTAAGCCATCGATTGACTACCCTGGATTTTGCAACACAGTACACAGGGAGGGATGAACCATAGTTTGACATTTCTAATGCTTGGTTACAGAGATTGGGCGAGTACACTCATCCGAACTTCATGGCCAAAAAATTCCCATTTTAACCTGGCTTGATTATCTCGTGAGCCCATTCAACATAAACGAGTAAAAACGTCCACCATTAGCAGTTGTATAGAATATCTGATCCAGCTGAGACTATATAAATGCAATTTTTAAATTTAAATGAGACACTTTTGATGCCAAAGATGGCATTATTTGTTGAAACCTAACCTAGCCCAAAGAGAATGAATCAAAGTCAATTACGTCAATGAACTGCAATTTTCATTCACACGGTGGGCCTCAACACGAATTTCAGACAATACCTGATTAATTTCAAGCTGAACATCACCCACAATTGATCGCAGCTGTCGCATTCCCATAGACTATCCAGTTGGCCCTTTTCGAAATAAAGCACTAGACTCGAGTTTCTCTCTCATTAGAGCTCGTCAGTAGTGCATATCATCGCCACTGCCGGGACTTGAAACACGGACATGCTGTTCATGAGACAACCGTGGTTTACCACTGTTCAGGTTCCGGCAGTGGCGATGATATGCATTATTGACGAGCTCTAATGAGAGCGAAACTCGAGTCTAGTGCTTTATTTCGAAAAGGGCCAACTGGATAGTCTATGGGAATGCGACAGCTGCGATCGATTGTGGGTGATGTTCAAATTTAAATAAACCAATTCCCCGACTACTCATCAGTAAAGTCAATTACGTCAATGATCCGCAATTTTCATTATTCCTTCCAAACCACACAATCTTTGGGGAACACTTTGCAATTTAAGGCCAAAAAAGCGGTCAGAAATGGCTGAATAGAAAATGCAGTCAACAATGATTGTGCCACCTGATAATGAGTACACAGCAACCCTTCGTTGATCGCCCAGTTCTGTGGGGTAGATTCGCGAAATGCGTGGACAGTCGTTCATTAGTTCATCCGTGAACAGTAATGATGGAAAGAACTAACTTCAACGAACACCATATATGTCGCGAAATGTGCTCAGCAATTCAATCAACACAGTGACTTAATCCATGTACTGAACAGACCGGTTGAGTAACAAGTCTTCTGGAATTGTCACACCACTATTACAGCCTATACAATGCATCCGAGCAATTGAAATCACCTGGTTCACAAGCAGATTATTCACTATTGGGTTCAATCACATGCGAGGGTAGCGGGGAGAAGCTTAGAACATGACGAGGAGAGGATTTAGCTGCTGTATGACCACATTCAGATTAAACGTGCACCAGGTTGTTGTCCTTGTCGACCGTCTAATAAACGGATTACTTTGCTGCCTACCGTACAGCACTGAGCTGTCAATGCTATGAAAGCTAACGCAAATTAAAGAAAACTATAGCGATGCGTGGTGCCCAACTTCAAACAGAGTCCCAACACGTAAAATTTGGACGGGTATGACTGGGTAACAAACGGCAACATTTGAAATTTTGTTTCATTCAGGTAAACACTAATCTAAGTGCGTAGCGGCATCTGCTGCGACGGCATCGGATTCAATACGACAACAAACTATAGTCAAGTAAACTAGTTAGCAGACTCTGGGTCGTATAGAGGCATACTCTGAAAATCTAACGTAGTAGTCAACTTTGTTCACTGTGCTCATGCGTAGGACTGAGCATACTAGAATTTCGATCCCATCACATACAACTGTCATCAACGTTTCAAATAGCCCCCATGAGTCAATATGAGGTAAATGGTGCTCTGGCAATCAGTCTGTTTTCGGTTACTCATCGTGGGGCTAATTACATAACATTTCATGTCATCATGGTTGTCAAGCCATCAAAACGAGGAGCAACTGGTCACGTAATTATGTCACACAATTTTGAATTAGAGAACAACTGGGTGACCAAATTGACCTTCGGAAGTGTCAAGTGGGCAACGGAGGGTCATGGTAACAGTAGTGCCTGAACAAATTTCTTTTGAATGCACAATTGTGGATTGCGCAACCGAATTCCGATTGCTCCTGTTGTGGCTGGGACTCGTGGAATAAGTAACGCCTTCTAGCCCGTTTAGCCCTTGCCCAGTCCTCAATCCAGAAGAGTCAAATTTCACGATCTGGCCACAACGGGAGCGATCGGAATTCGATTGCTCAATCCACAATTGTGCATTCAGAAGAAATTCGTTCAGGCACTACTGTTACCATGACCCTTCGTTGCCCTCTTGACACTTCCGAAGGTCAATTTGGTCACCCAATTGTTCTCTAATTCACAATCGTGTGACGTAATTACGTGACCAACTGCTACTCATTTTGATCGCTTGACAACACTGATGACATAAAACTTTATGTAATTGGCCCGATGATGAGTAACCGAAAACAGGTTGTTCGCCGAACACACCTTCTACACTTGTCGTCATCAGCATTTCCAGTTCATAGTCACGCCTTTGGATATTATCATTCGGGCTACCGTCGGTCTCAACAACAAATTACGTCAACGATTATGTGCAGTTGTAAGAGAAGTTGAAGATGCTAAAAATCCTCCATTTACGAAGTGACATACTAATAAACGAACACAAATGTATGAAAATGAACTCGGACAAAACGGCCGTAAAGAATAGTCAACAACCCTAAGGATACAGACTTGTAATTAACCTTGTCCTATGGTGTCCAGCAAATCATAACTGAATCAGAAAGTTAATGTCAGGCCTCTTCCGTACAACACGAGATCGGGGGATATAAGCTATCGTTCTCTCGACAGTTCCATATTCAACTACTTCTTATCCAATATTAAGTAAATTCTTGGTTAAGCTACGAGTTAAAACCAAAAGAGTTATCAGTTTCACAACGTTTCGACCCTTTCGGAAAGCCTTTATAAGGCTACTTAAATCAGGAAATTCACAGTATACAAGCTGCAAATGAGGTAGTTATCAACTGGCACGTGTCTGTGAGGTTCATCTGAGGTCATCACGTGACGATCCCAGGTGCAGACAAGGGTAGATAATTATTACGTGTTGTGTGCGAGCATGTGTGTGTTAATCTACACGCGTGTACGTTGTTTGGAATGGTGTGGGTGCCAGGGTGTCGTAAACCTTTCCTGTGCGGTGTCACTGTTGTCCACCCAGTAAATCCTGTCAAACAACTGACTATTCCAGTCGCTAGCAAACGTGTCTTCACAGACAAACTGACAAGTTTGACTTTCTTATTAGTACAGAGAACGGCGTAACAAATAGTCTGCTCGTTGTTCACAAATTTTACTTTGCCAAAGATGGCTGGAGATTTTGTGAACATAACATCCAATTCAACATTCGGTTCGGTAAACCCACACCGATAACGAGAAAACCTCCGCGACATGCTTTCCGCATTCATCGCAGTGTAAACAACTAGTCACAACGAGACCGGACCTTGACGTGGTGTGACGGCTTGCGCATCTCGACGCCCTATTGGGCTAGACTGGACGGTGTGGACACCACACCAACAGTCATTAATGCCAAGCAGGCCAATAGATAGGGGTCTGACAAACCAGTCTCCTGGTCCTCCAGGTTGGGGGTTGGAAGAAGGTTGGTATCTTCTTCCGGAAAAAGTACCAGTTGATACATTGCTATCCACCCGCTGCCTTGTGGTACAGGCAATTGAGCCAAAAGTTTTGGTTGAGAACCGTAATCGTTCCCCTATCCAGGTCTGGGCGTCTTGGTAGTATCACAGCACACACACAACCATGAATACTCACAATACTTTTAACTAGTTGTATAGTAGAACTAACAGAGACGCAATAGGATCCCCACGAGACCAATTAGCAGATATGTTAATGGATGAACTGAAGCGTCGACAGCATTCAGTCTATTAACAACATACTTCTGCTGACGAGAAGCTGCTAGACAATGTTGTCCTATTACGATTGAAACACGACTTGACTCAAACGAATGCATTTCTACATAAAATTTTATACCCAAAACGAATTCAGAAAACTTATTTTATTTCTTAAGATATAAAACTAAAGGGACATTCACATGATCGCAACCTGGTCATAATATGCGATCGCCACACTGACAAAGAAAGCCGTATCCATCCGTTTACTAGTAAAAAGCGATACTGCAACGAGCCGGTCAACCATCAACTGTATCAGATTATCAAGCGCAAATTAACAACACTATGTAAACAATCCACTATACCCCCTACTGAGACTGAGCCTAAAGAACAAACTCACTTGCTGGCTGTTGACCAACATAAACAGTGGATCACCTGACGAGGCTTTTGCTTCAGAGAGACAAGGAATATTATTGAGTATAGATTGGGAACGCTGTGACCAAATCCACTGACAGTACAATCGTTGTGCGTTTGATCAATTTCGACCACCCAGGTGACCCCACTTTGGCGTTCTGTATAGCTTACACAGTTTCGGTCAACCACCCCAAATTGGTCAGACGGCGGATGTTAACCATCCCTGAACGGGGTGCCGATCGATTACGCACTCTCACTTTGTCCATAGAAGAAGTTTGCGTTAGCCTTGCGGTTGTCGTGGCCAAAGGTCACAGCACCAGCCGCATTCCCGCCACAGAGATCGATCATAATTCTGACACGAATAGATACAAAACACCTAACAACTCGTTATTAGCATAGGTGACCCGTCATTGGATTTATTAGGCCATAGACTGTAGTAAGGTTTCATACTATCTAATTATATTCTATCCAATCTCACCAAGGTTTCTCTTAGGTTTGTTGAGCCTGTATACCTTCATTGGTCTGATGATGTATTATCATTAGTGTCTCGATTTACGGCTCGAAAGAAATTTTCATGATTGTATAACCAGACTGTAGACAGTTTCACATACTTGGGTAGCACTATCTCGTCAGCCTGTAATATTGCTGATGAGATCTCAGCGAGGATTGCAAAGGCACGAGTTGCCTTTGCCAGACTGCGTCATCTGTGGCGTCAAAAAGACGTCCGGTT
>JTDE01003085.1:0-10459 GCA_014338405.1 Paragonimus skrjabini miyazakii | reverse complement strand
CCATTACCAGGTTGATCCCACACAAGCATTCATAGTTTTATATGTAACATATAAACTGATATGCCGACTCATTGCTTAGCTTAGCATTGTCATGGTAACGACGATAATGACTGATTGGCAAATTGTTCCGCGGTATGTCGTCCTTGTATGCTCAGATTCAAATCTAACCCGCGGTTTCTGCATTACGTTCTACTGTCCTGTAGTGCGCATTTGAAAATATGCAGAGAAATTTGCCAGGTCATGAGTCGCCTGCAGCAACGTCTTTGACTGTTCTAATGAAGTCATTCTAAAACCAACAGCATCATTGCTCGTGTAATAACACAACATTCAACTTGAAGGCTATACAGAGAAAATCCGGCTACTTTGGAAGTTGGTTTGTATACGTCATCTGAAAGAGTATGTCGAACCAGCAAGGTACCGACGGAATTCACCAACAACAGTTAAGTATGAGGAAGTTCGTTCTGTGGAACTAATTAGAACATAAACATTCGGTACAAATGTGAGCGTGACGGTAGGCAACTATATACAAAAACCAATGAGCAATCTGGTGAAATTTAATCTACGTGTGACCCATTAGTCAGAAGCAAAGGCCTAGCGGTAAAAAGCCGAGAACTGAAAAGGTGAACGACTCAGTTTTCGCGAGGAACAAGTAATAAGCTGCCACAAGGAAGCCGAGCATAAAGTTTGGTAGTCCATGAATGTAGGAAGTAAACTTAAAGACGTCGACTATCGTGAGATATTCGAGACGAGCCCAGGGCTAATCGACCTTGCCGTGATGTTTGAATCCTGTGAGTTTAAATTTCGGCCTACGTTGATGACTAATACTTGATTATTTCCTTATCTTAATGACTTCGAGGATTACGAATTGACTGATTCATATTCGTTTAGTTGTCCTAGGTTTACACCTGAATTTGTATTTATCCACCAACGATGGTGAAAAAATCTAACTGGGGGTACTGTGTAAAGATTGTCCGCGCGATAAACCAGACTATGCAGTGGGTGCTCGGCGATACATGATTCCACGTCTTGTGTCTAGGCATGCCTAGTGATCTATAAAATACTAACAGCAACCGAGCTTGACTGTATCCACCTTGTTTTTCTCTACTTAAAGGGCGTGTAGTGGATGCAACATCCCCGGATCAACTGGTTGCAGCCAGTAAGGTACGTAACGCAAATGTTTCAGACACAGTATCATATGCATCAGCTGTTTCTGAAGCAAGACCAAAAGGGGGTTACCTCAGGTGCTCCGAAGACACTCACTCATCACCGCTGACAACCCGCCAACAACAAGCAAGAACACGACAGAATTCTGGGGTTCTCTGCTGGGTCATATTAAAGAGGTCGTTTTACTTTTCGGTAGGGCTTTCATGAAGATGATGTAAGGTCAGAAAAATTCGCTAAGGACATCAACACCATTGTTTCTATAATGTTGAGTTCTTCTGCTTAGGATAATTTTGTAACAGTTCGGAACTTTCCGGAATGTGCCGCCAGCTACTTAAAGCCCCGTGACGTGCATGATCTAGAGTTTTGGAGGGGCTTTTGCACCAAAATGGACATACATTCATGTGTCCCGAACTCTATCACGAGGTTAGCCAGGAAACGACAGAGGCGGAAGCGCGTTAGCAACGAGTCTGATATCACTTATCGATTTAGCAGTGTTATAATAAGGGATGTCCCCGATTCGCTTAACGACGACCCAGAACACGACAGGAACCAGTGGCGATTCCTGTCAACTACACTTGAACCTATTAACCTCCAAGTGCAACTTACTCACTGCATCTTGCGCCCCAAGCTCAAGAACGACGAAACTTGACCACGACTCCTCATAATTATTGTCACTCCGCAAGAGATGGCATCGCATATATTGTAGCGGTTCCGCCATCGACGTCGCTTTATCCTTGACGGGATTACCCTTCATCCCGATCGTTCCAAAGAAGAACGGGATTTACTGGGGACCAATCACCACACGCTCATTAACCGCTTCGTGATGTCCACTGAAGACATGACTTCAAAAAACTTACTACAGCCGACCCTTTTAGAGTCAGTGACCTCCATGGTCGTTGCATTGTGAATGAACTACCTCAATCGTAACCCCAGGATAGTGTTCACTCGTTTACCAGTGACTGCATGCAAAGGCACTGTTCAGTCAATAAACTACCAAAGCCTTGTGAAGGCTATACTTCTGCAAAGCCTCGGATTGTGGCTATAACGAAGTCATGGCTCCGCACTTCCCATTTGCCTTCTAAGCTCGTCTTAAAGGATATGCTTCTCTTGTGCGCCGATAGAACTGAAAGGAGAAGAGGGAGATCGTCCCTCTATGTCCTCACTTCTCTTCAGGTCTTGCTTTATAACAACTCAGTTTTTGCTGCGATTCTGGAAACCGTTTGGTATTCGATTTACCTAAATGGTTACGATCGTTGGTTAGTAGAGGTGCTCTATCGTCCTACATCTTCTGATAATTTAAATGATGAACTCTTACTATCGAGGTTCGAACTTCTACCCACCTTGGGATTATCCCATATCCTTTTAATGAGTGATTTCAACTTATCTTAAATTGATTTTTCAGATTTAACACACACCGGCACCTAAAATTCTATCTGCACGGTTTCTTCGTGCAATCGGGACGCTGGGTTTCACGGAACACGTCTCTGCTTTTATTAGGCGATGTACAGGACATAAACCGTTGCGGCCGGACTATTTACTCACTACCGAAGAGTTGACGGTTGGTAACCTTGAAATCACCGCACCACTAGAACTAAACGATCATGCAGTCACATTATTTGCAGGGACCTTATCTTCTCAACTGCTAGTAATTGTGGAAACTTTCCGAAAATTGATGTAAGGAAACTACATGGCTACTTGGGTAAACTTCACTCCCTTTACTCTGTAGATGATCCCTGTTAGAAGCTAACTACCTTTCCTTCCGCAAACGTTGGTGTACCTACATCATTATCAGAAACCAAACCGAACAAGTCTCCAAGTCAACTACACTCCCAAAAGTTCAAACTTACTCTGAAGAGGAGGTAAGTTTGGACATGCCGTCGATTATCAGAACGTAAAGTTGTCCAAAAATATACGCTGTTTTAGGGAATCGGCGTACACTGCTAATTCGACGTGACCGTCATCATTATCAGCAAAGTCTCACAGAATGCTTTATCCCTGGTCCAAATACTCTCTTCCAATATGTAATGTCAACTCACGAGCCTGAAGCAGGAGTTCCGCGACTTTTAGGCCCATCAAGCCCTACTAGCTCTGATACGGAGGCCGCTGATGCCCTCGCTGAGATGTACAGCAGTAATTTTGCGCAGTCAACATCAACATTTCAGGTTCGTCTTGACCCTGAAGCTGCTGGCACTCGTACTGTGGATACCTCCTCCACGGCGGTGTTGCCTAAACTCAGATGCCTTAGAGAAAGGTCACCTGGCCCAGACGGTATACTTCCCAAGACCTTGCATGAAGCGGCTGAACAGTTTGCTGATCCACTTAGCTTACTACTTACGCAATCTGTACCTCAGGGAACAACAACTAGCAGCTGGAACTCGCGAGCATCACAACCGTTTCCAAGGATGGTAGGCGTAATCGTCCCAGTGATTACAGACCAACTGATTTGCTATCGTGCGTCAAGAGAACTTTAGACGTGCTCATATACGACCCGCCATATAAGTACCTCCACCTTTTGCGACTTTTCCAATGTACAGCAAGAGCCGCTCGTGTACCACGAACCTGCTGATAGTCATCGGTCAGTGGTCAAAAGCAGTTGATCAAGGCAAAGGTAGTGGTGTCGTATAATTCGAATTCGCCAAAACACTTGATCATACTGTTTTAATCGATGAGTTTTTCTATCATAGGGTACAAGGCAACCTCTTTCAGCGACTCGAGTCACACCTTGCAAATTATCTACAGAGAGTACGCGTAAAAGTTGTATTCATTACCTGCAGATCTAGCCACAGTGGAATACCCCAAGGTTCAACTCTTGGCCCATTTCCATTTTTGATACTTACCAGCGATCTTCTTTCCCGTTATTACTGTTTGTCGAGCACGTCAAAATGTGATGTGTCGTAAACACTACAAATAGTTGTCTTATCCTACAGAAGGACCTTAACATTTCATTCGATTGGTCTCAAGTGAGCCGGCTGGACGTTATTGCTGGCAAGTGTAGTTATGTACGTCCGCAGCTCTCTGAACACCACTTATTACCTTGACGGGTATCCGCTTTAGAAAGTTCTAGTTGAGATCTTAAGAACCACTGTTTCGCACACTCTCTCGAGTTCTCCGAACGTTGAGATGAATAGAAAAGGCTAGTAACACGCTGGTATTACTGAAACGTCATTTCGGCCAGTTCAATCCATGTTGTTTTTAGCTTCTTTGTTACAGTTTAGTTCGGCAGCATCTGGATGATGTACTTGTGATCTCACCACCATATCTCCAAAAGGACTGGCTGCCTCTGGAGGCTGTGAGACGTCATACCACTATGGCAGTCCGAGGCTTGAAAATCAGGTCGAATGAAGAAAGACGGAAACCACTGAACATGTACCCTGTAGAGTATCGATGGCTTAGAGGTGACTTGGTGTTAACCTTTCTGACAATGATGTCTCCTGATCATCCGTGCCGATTGGTGTTCAACAAAGGAAATGGTGACACTGAGGTGTCACCCCGTAAAATTAAAGGCCCAACATAGCAGACTAGGATGCAAACACAGCTTTTCTCATTGCGCGTATGCAGTGCTTGGAATGTTCTACCTGACCACGTTGTGTCAGTGGACTCTGTAGCAACTTGACAAACATCTAATGTCTTAGTTCCGACACTGCACCCTATTTTTCCGCTTCAGCCCGCTGGTGACGGCTTTGAAATTCTACGCATCGAGATGAGGAATCCTCAGAAGCTCCTGCATTTTACTTCCGTCCCCAAGTCTAACTCACTGACATAAATGCGACCTTCTAGTTTCTGAGATGCAAACACAGCGATGGAACAAGGGACCTGTAGGACATAGTCGAGGGTCAAAATTATCTTCGATTGACCCTGTCGCACTCAGCCCCGTAACCCTGTCTAACTAGACTGTCTCACAACCCGCATCTAAAAGCACTAATTTCTCCAGCCCGCCTTCCCTAGTCACTGAATTCCACTCACCTGCTTGCACACTTATTGTTACCTGTCACTCGCACCCTCCCCACCAATGTGAATACAGCCACCCTACGGGCTGCCGTGAAACTGTTAGCAACTAATCGGTCTGCCTGAAGGCCAGCTATTTAGGCACATATTAGACCATTCTGATCGCATTTTGTCCGTTTGTCCCTGCCTGTCGGTCGCCTGTGCTTGCAGTTACCGTGCCTTTTGACCCTTGACGGTCTATTACGGCGAAACATTGTATCTTATCCCGCGAACGCGAACGAACTGAGGTTTGTTGTTTGTAACTGATTATACTGTTTGTGTCAATAGTACCAGCTTTCCAGCGACTCGATTTGGTTCTAATATTTGGCGTCGTTGGCTATACGTGCGTCACTTAATGTCCATCAGAAGAACGCACAGGACCACCACCAATTAAAGACGTTTCTGAGTGACGGTCCGGCTAATATAAAACATAAACGAACAAAGCGACTGAGTGGTACTCGGTCGGGGCTACTTTTCACCATTTTACCGTTAAACGCGCTCACACAGTCAAAAGTGCACAACAGTCCTGAAGCAGGTACACACTGTGCACCTCAACTTTTTACAACCCTCTACAGTTAATGAGTGAGGAGAGGTTCGGTGTTACAGACTACCGACGACCTTGGATATTCTAACAACAAACATGAAGACTATCTCTGTACTGATCAGCAGTCGTGTAGCTTCTTTATGGATCCCAGCTGCAACCGTGCTATCTTGCTTATCTGGTCTGTACACATGATTCTGTGTACGCCTGCTGTAGGAGACCTGATATAAATTAAATGTCACTTTCTTCAGTCGTGCAACTAACTGCAGACCGCAAATGCTTGCTCATGTCTCAACGACTCATCTAATATTCTATTCAAGGTCGGTTAACCGGGACCTTTTTGGGCGCCGCTTAACGCCTAACGATTAAACAGGAACTAATGACCCCGTCATGCGAATGAAGCCAACAACACAGGATCGTCCAAATAGGAGCGACATTCGCATAATCTAGAGAAGCGCGACACACCAACTTTACGGACGTAACTTCATTTGTTTATCAGTTTGTCACGGTAACGTTCGCTTATGGAAAGCAATCTCTCCCTTTCCCGTATTTCAGCTCACCCTTAACCTGAGTACGACATAGCTACCAGCTACCATAACTTGTCTACTGACCACTTCATCGTGGAACTTCCGCATATCCTGGTGCGGGTCTTATGAATGAGGCATTACCTGTTCAGTAGTTTACTATGGAAACATTAAGAGCATGGTTACACAAGACGTGCGTTTTTTGTATAGCACTCAGTTGAAAACAGAGATGTCTGAAACAGCAAAAAGGACTAGCAATAGGATGCTAGTTTAATAGTAAGCAAAAGCAACCAACACTTAAAAACATCAGAAAAGGTATTATCACCTTGTCGGAAAGATACCAAGCACGAACGATTTTCGCAAGTCCCCTCGGGAAAAATGAGCAGCTGGGGCCAGTCATCCTTGGATTTCGCTCGAGAACAAATTGCTTTCACTGTCCTTTTCCGAGAACTACGATCTTCTCGATCCACAAGAATAGGTTGCAAAACTTTAATTAGACCGCCGATGACAGACCGTGCGTGTGAAACCATTGCGACGCAGGAAGGCATTCCCATAACGACAACAGCTAATGAATCAAGAAATGAAGAATGCGGACCCAGAACTAGTATCGGTGCATCATTTCTACTAGCACGGGTCCCCTTCACTCTCACCCATCCGATTCCACCGAAAAAGTATACTGCTCGAGCAAGAAAAACCAAAAGAGGCATCAAAAACCGCCTAGAGGAATTACAAAAGTAAAATAGTACTTACCGCTTATAGTTACAATGTGGTTTCGCGGGATACATTGGACAATCATATGTGATGTAATTCGCCAGACTCAGTGTAATAAGGAAAGTTATTCCAGTGAAAATTGCTCGAAAGGGAAGTATGAGTATTGAAAGAATAAACATCTGGCAAATCATAGTAAAGGCAAATCACCAACCTTTATATGGTTAATATGTGAAATAGTACAGTTGTATACGAACGGAGATGGTGGGAAACTAACTCTATCTACAGCGTCAAGCTCATGGCTGTCATCCATTTTTGCGACGTAAACTGAGTGGGAGTCCAAGACTAAAACGATCAGCCGGTTGTTAGCCTTAGATATTTACAAGAAAAGCATGTCAGCATCAACAAAACCCGAGTGACCGGCATTCCTAAAGTAACCCAAACGAAGCCTCCTACTGTGATTCGCTCATACTGAACCAATCAGTTCAAAGGTCCACTAATTTTGGCGATTTTCACTTTTTCACCAAATAATTGATGGGTCAATGTTCAGTTCAGCTCAGTTCGGATCACAGAATTTGGGACTTGTAGCCGGTTGATGTCCAGTTTCTTGCAACAGTGAGTCCAGATGAGTTCGTTAAGGCACACTGCCCGGCAGTCTATAACGTCGTACCACCAGATTGGCTGCAGAATTTCCGGCGACCACTTTCTAGTGACCAGCGATTGTGTGGCTTCTCTAAGAATCCCGGCTGCGACCGTGTTTTCCTGCTTGTTTGTCCTGTACGCATGATTCTGTGTACGCCTGCTATAGGAGGCCTGATACGAAATCAGTGTCACTTTCGTCAGCCGTGTAACGAATTGCACGCAGCGCATGCCCACTTGTCCACCACAGCTCTTTTCCTAACGACTTGTCAATTATTTCATTTTCCGAAATCGTTCAACCGAACCTTTTTGAACGTTGTCTAACGCACTCGAAGGTTCCACGCACTTTTCACTTGGCGCGCCCAACATAGCCCCCTGAAACAAACTGAAAGCCAATGGTCTTCAAGAGGAAGCTCATCGCTGGATTGTCCCTCTCCCCTATAATAGAACTCTTAGAGTTGGAACCGGATCAGATCTATCATCTCCCTCCTTCATATAGGCGGGAGTTCACCAAGGATCAGCGTTAGGTTCTCTGTTGTTTCTGAGATACATCAATGCCCTTCCGGAAAGTATTTCCAGCAACGTCCCCCTATATGCCAATAGCCTAAAATCTGAGATGCCACAGATCACAGTTGTTACTGCGTCCACTTCTTTCCGTCCAGAAACCGCTTCCGTCTCTCAGAAAAAACGAATGACTCTGTACTAATTAGCGAACCTGTTCACAGCGATTGAGAGGTGACCGTTAACGTTCGATAAACTGAAAGACATCTTAATTAGCAGGGTAGGTGTTTCTGAAGAACGGAAGCTAGACCAACTATTTTCTGAAATGGATTCAGGTGAATGCAAGCCATCCTAACTTCTGAGACACATGAAGCAGCTTCTTGGAAGCAGAAAAATGGACGACATCATTTTTCGACAGTTGTGGATGAAAAACCTACCATCGTGGACTCGTGAGATTTTAGCTACGTTCAGCAGTGCTGTGCCTATAGAGGAGCTTGCGGAAGCAGCCGACAAAATGTTGGAGGTTTAGCGTAATCCCCAGCCGATGATTACTGTTACCAGCCAGCCTTATGATGCCATGCATCATCAAGTAGAGTGTGTGACCAAACATGTCCAGTCATTGGTTTGCAGCCTGCACTTTAGATCGCACAGACCACGCAGCCGATCTAAAACCGCTTCTCGACGTCCGACAGCACCAGCACACGAAGACCATAGTCATTGATGGTATCACCGTAAGTTCGGTCATCGAGCAAAGAAGTGCAATCAACTTTGCACCTTTACTACCTCACCGACATCACAGGGAAACGCAGTGACCGGCCAGTGAAGGTGACGGCTGTGCCTGGTGTCTCCTCCAAATGTCGCTTATTCTGCATCCCTGACAAATCTACAAGCTACAGGTTCCTAGTTGACACCGGTGCTGAAGCAAGCGTGATTCCATGCGACACAGGCGACCGCCAACGTTGTCTGCCTATTTTATCCTTACAAGCAGCTGACGGAACACCGATACAAACGTACGGTCGACGTTCATTCACCCTTGACCTTGGACTGGGACTTCAACTCCGCTGAATTATTTGATGGCAGACGTTCAGACCGCAATTCTGAGTGCCCATTTCTTATCTCATTTTAGTCTCTTGGTAAATATTCAGCACTACACGCTTTTGGATAGCCTGACTTCCTTGAGTGCTAAGGGTAAACTAACCAACATAAATTCCATCGGAATCCATATGGCAGTACCCAAGCCCTCAAAATATTCTCAGCTGATCAAACAATACCCACAGCTCATCAGTCCGTCGTATCGCCCGCATTCTCTGAAACACGACGTGACATATTCCATAGAGACCAAAGGACAACCAGTAACTGCTCGCCCCAAACGTCTTCCTCCGGAAAAGCTGAAAATTGCTAAAGCGGAATTCGACCACATGTTTCAACTTGGTATTATCCGTCCATCCAAAAGCGCATGGTCTTCCCCCTTACATTTGGTCCCCAAGAAAACACCAGGCGATTGAAGACCATGTGGTGATTTTTGAGCGTTGAACAATGCTACCGTACCCGACCGTTATCCCATTCCCCACATTCATGATTTTTCTCTGACTCTCCATTCTAAGCGCATTTTCTCTAAAATCGACCTGGTGCGTGCATATTACCGAATCCCCGTCGCTGAAGAAGAAACTCCCAAGAGTGCGAACCCAACCCCATTTGGCTTGTACGATTCCCTTCGAATGCCCTTCGGCCTTCGAAATGCAGCTCAAACATTCCAGCGTTTCATGGATCAAGTTGTACGTGGTCTAGATTTTCTCTTTGTTTACGTCGACGACGTTTTGGTAGCCAGTCGTTCTCCCGAAGAACATGAAATACATCTTCGTGTTTTACTGGAACGCCTGAATGAATACGGCATCTCCATTAATTTACCAAAGTGTGTTTTTGGCGTCTAATCCATCAAATTTCTTGGACATTTTATAGACGCAAGTGGTATCAAACCCTTGGACACCAAAGTGCAAGCGCTTCAAGAATATCTCATTCCGGATTCCATTAAAAAACTACAACGTTTTATTAAAATTGTTGACTATTATCGTCGTTTTATCCCTCAATGTTTACAGCTTTTTAAGGCTGCGTGTAATCGGTAGAACGTGAATATCTCCGTTATCTTTCGGTTAAGAAATAAGTCGTAGCAACTAAAGTTGTTCAAAATTTGTGATATGTTGCAGAAATTAAAATCTTGAAAATCTGTTCCCTAGAGATTTCTTTGTTTCAGTCTTCCGAAGACGTAAACAAGAAATGTGCGATTGTTTAATGGCATAGGGATTAATCGAAAAATAACGCAAAAGTCGCATTCTACGTTCTTTCGGAAATATGAAGGTAAAAAATAATGAAAATCTACGTCATGGACGTGGAAACACAT